>JAOPHQ010004600.1:0-141596 GCA_030340625.1 Merluccius polli | reverse complement strand
CCCCCCCCCCCCCCCCCCGTCGGTCGTAGGTCTGGAATGGGTTACGATCGCGCGCCCCCCCCCCCCCCCCCCCCCCGACAGAATTCAAATGAGCCATTTTAATCTAGATTTATCTAGATTAATTCCAAGATTACAGTGAGATTAGTCTAGATAGATAAACAAATGAATCTATGCCCACCACTAATTTATTTATTGAACGTCTGACGTTTATTTTGCCTCCAAGGATACCAGGGGGAGGCCAACAACGTGCGAGGCCGCGTCCAGTAGTTAGTCACCTGTCCTGTTAATAATGGATGGGGAGAAAACAACATATCAACACAATTATTATTATTCTTTTGCACATGGAAGTGCTTTCTCCAACTTAGAGAGCTCAATTTGACAGTTCTTTGTATCCAAGAATACAAAATCTCGCATTATGTCTCTTACGACCACCTTTTGGCCGACATGAGACATACGATGACAATGTCGGACAAGTAATGGAAAAGTGCTAGCTGGTAATGCTTACTGGGGTAGTAACGCATTTTTTTAATGCCTTATATTTACCATTTCCACTTCCTATATTCAGTGAGTTAGTATAGCAGCAGTTAGTTCAGATGTTCGTAAGAGATAGATGACTTCACTTGTTTAATTGATTTAAACGTGCTTAAATCAAAATATTTTTTTAGGTTCTAGTTTCTTTCCGTTCTTTCAATGTCGTTCAGTAGAAGATGTTAGTGATCCTCGGTCTGAGGTAGACTTCATCATTAGGCAATGATAAGAGACAGAACTCTGAGATGCTAAATCTGATTTAGGCCTTCCCATTTACCGATATTACTATTGTTTACAAATGATAGACTGCAGAGTGCTATAACATCCTCCTATTGAATATTGTTCATTCAGAATTGTGATTCCTGTGTACCATACACTGCACAACCCCAGACATCTGGATTAACCCTATTTACACCTGGTTTAACCCTATTTACATCTGGTTTAACCCTATTTACACCTGGTTTAACCCTATTTACACTGGGTTTAACCCTATTTACATCTGGTTTAACCCTATTTACACCTGGTTTAACCCTATTTACACTGGGTTAACCCTATTTACATCTGGTTTAACCCTATTTACACTGGGTTTAACCCTATTTACATCTGGTTTAACCCTATTTACATCTGGTTTAACCCTATTTACACCTGGTTTAACCCTATTTACATCTGGTTTAACCCTATTTACACTGGGTTTAACCCTATTTACATCTGGTTTAACCCTATTTACACTGGGTTTAACCCTATTTACATCTGGTTTAACCCTATTTACACCTGGTTTAACCCTATTTACATCTGGTTTAACCCTATTTACATCTAGTTTAACCCTATTTACACCTGGTTTAACCCCATTTACACCTGGCTTAACCCTATTTACATCTAGTTTAACCCTATTTACACCTGGTTTAACCCTATTTACACTGGGTTTAACCCTATTTACATCTGGTTTAACCCTATTTACATCTGGTTTATCCCTATTTACATCTAGTGTAACCCTATTTACATCTGGTTTAACCCTATTTACACCTGGTTTAACCCTATTTACATCTAGTGTAACCCTATCTAGTTTAACCCTATTTACATCTGGTTTAACCCTATTTACATCTAGTGTAACCCTATTTACATCTGGTTTAACCCTATTTATGTCTGGTTTTAACCCTATTTACATCTACTTTAACCCTATTTACACCTGGTTTAACCCTATTTACATCTGGTTTCACCCTATTTACACCTGGTTTAACCCTATTTACATCTGGTTTAACCCTATTTACCTCTAGTGTAACCCTATTTACATCTGGTTTATCCCTATTTACGTCTGGTTTAACCCTATTTACATCTGGTTTCACCCTATTTACACCTGGTTTAACCCTATTTACATCTGGTTTAACCCTATTTACATCTGGTTTAACCCTATACATCTAGTTTAACCCTATTTACACCTTGTTTAACCCTATTTACATCCAGTTTAACCCTATGTACACCTGGTTTAACCCTATTTACATCTACTTTAACCCTATTTACATCTACTTTAACCCTATTTACACCTGGTTTAACCCTATTTACACTGGGTTTAACCCTATTTACATCTGGTTTAACCCTATTTACACTGGGTTTAACCCTATTTACATCTGGTTTAACCCTATTTACATCTAGTGTAACCCTATTTACATCTGGTTTAACCCTATTTACATCCAGTGTAACCCTATTTACATCTGGTTTAACCCTATTTACGTCTGGTTTAACCCTATTTACATCTACTTTAACCCTATTTACACCTGGTTTAACCCTATTTACATCTGGTTTCACCCTATTTACACCTGGTTTAACCCTATTTACATCTGGTTTAACCCTATTTACACCTAGTTTAACCCTATTTACATCTAGTGTAACCCTATTTACACCTGGTTTATCCCTATTTACGTCTGGTTTAACCCTATTTACATCTGGTTTAACCCTATACATCTAGTTTAACCCTATTTACACCTGGTTTAACCCTATTTACATCCAGTTTAACCCTATGTACACCTGGTTTAACCCTATTTACATCTACTTTAACCCTATTTACACCTGGTTTAACCCTATTTACACCTGGTTTAACCCTATTTACATCTACTTTATCCTATTTACAATAGTTAGATCAACATCTAATTTCAGAATACCGGCGCAAGGCAGTTAACTCCTCTGTAGAAGGATTTGTGTATATGTATTTATTATATTTGTGTGTTGGTAACTGTCCCTTCCTCCTATAAGTATAAACTTTACAAACTAGTATCTCTTGTGTAGGCCTTGAGCTGCTTGACCTAGTACATTGGTTGCTGCTTCTCCTGATACTCATGACATTGTTATCTGAGGGGGGGGGTGCTGAACGCGTAATTCTGGACAGGGCCTTGACGGGCCGCATTACAACTTGTTTTTGATACTGTATAAATATGATCCAACAACCTGAATAAAGCAGAAGCATTATGATTTCAAACAGTCCCCACTGTCTCGGCTCATTTTGTTTCCCGGACGTCCGTAAGCTTCCAGGGTTCGAGGAAAGATAGTTGACTCCCTCCAAATAGACAACAGAGGAGAGGAACAGATCACAACAGGAGGTGAGGTGGGGCGTGTGGACAGAGACAGACCCCCCCCACCGCACCCAGCCATACACAAGACCATGGGCTCGGGTCTGTGCATTCACTTACTCTCTCTCTCTCTCTCTCTCTCTCTCTCCCTCTCTCTCTCTCTCTGCCTCTCTCTCTCTCTCTGTCTCTCATAAAAACACACACACACACACACACACACACACACACACACACACACACACACACACACACACACACACACACACACACACACAGTCACTGCTAGACTCTCTAGCCTGCGTGTATAGAGAGGGTGTTGCATGCTGGATAAGTGTGTTTTCCAAGGCAGCAGGACTGTGGTAACTGTTAGCCAGGTTACCACTATGCTTCTTACATACGTTCTTCTCCCTGGCTGGGCCTGTGAACTGGTACTGATGGTGCCAACATCCAAGCAGTACAAACAAGTTAGTTCTCATTTCATTAACATAGTACACAGATCTTACTGGAAGTTTCTAATCCAACATATAAAAAATGTTTGGTCAGTAGAGCTTCTCAGACAGAAATTCACTCCTCGTTTGCTGTTGTTCATTGCCCTTCGTTTGAAACAAAATGATGAGATTATAACAAAACAATATAGTGGTACTTCAATATGAGTTTACTTCACATCTAAGCATAAATAGACTTCATTTTCACTCAAAATATACACACTTTCTCAAACAGCAAACAGATTGGCACGTCTCTGTGTTGACAGTTGCTGGTAAGCCCCAAACTAACTTTAATCAATTATTCATTCAAATCCTCTTATTCAGTTTAGCCCTGGCTCCAATCTGCCCAGACCAGAGGGATTTGTTGATTTGCAAAAGCATAGCATCCAAATGTTGCCAAAGGGCCAGGAAATGACATTAAATCTGATAACTTTCATTCAACCAATTTAAAAGTTTTGGGCTATTTATCACATGTTATTTACAGGCTTGACTTTGTAATATACGAATAATATTCATATTCATATTTGTAGAAGAATACTTCATTTGGTCCTCAGGGGAACATTTAAAACGAATGCCTTTGGGATTTGTAGGGATTTGTGAGACTCAACATGCGGTCTATCAGTCTTTACATGAGTATTGTGGGAGCTATTAAAAATTAATATATTGAGCACTTAAGGCTATTTAAATTTACATTCTAGTCTAATTTTAACTCATCATGTTGGCAATGTGTGGGAAAAACAACCCATTTGAGAATTGTTTGGCTTATGTAAACCACTATTAGAAAACAAAATGGATGTTATGTTTGTTAAATTACTCATTATCTCTCGACGACAAGAGATTGAAACTATGCACCTAAACATGATATCTCATGAGATATGATGTCTCATAAGAATTTTGGATCACAGACAGACAGATGGAGAGACACGGACAGACAGACAGATAGACAGACATCGCTGACAGACAGACAGACTCGGTGTACAATATCCACAACTGAGACAGTCTCAGTATACTGTATTCAATCTATATATTTTTTTCTCTCTCTATCTATATCTATATTATCTCTCGATAATAATCATTAAGAGAGAGAGAGAGTAGTGGACATCCACATCCCAGTCTGTCAGCTGCTGTGGAGATAACAAACCTCCAGCAGGGCTAATCAAACTATCAGACACTTAATCGCCAGAGCAGTTATCAGTCACTATAGGCAAACTTTCTCTCCCAAGCTAAAGCTGTGGCGGTTAATAGTAATAGATTGCTCTATAGAGGTTGTGTCAGGCAGCAAGGCCATTCCTATAAGAGAGACATTCATTGCGTTTCATGCTAATTTGTTGCCCATACAGGGGGCCTGTGTGTGTGTGTGTGTGTGTGTGTGTGTGTGTGTGTGTGTGTGTGTGTGTGTGTGTGTGTGTGTGTGTGTGTCTCAAAGAAAGGGGACGAGACTCGTGATTTTATCTGAAACTGACACAAACATCTATTGTAAGTGGGGTATGTTTGTGCGTACACTTTTAATCCTATGCCCATATGAAATGATTACTGTCTGCATGTGTGTGTGCACTCCATTTACTGTGTGTGTGTGTGTGTGTTATGGGTATTGGGTAGTAGGAGTTTGTGCATCTGAGCTTGAGCCGTTTTATCTTTGGTGTCTTTGTTGAGTTAGCGTGTCCTTGCTCTCTGATGTGTGCGTTTGTGTGTGCGTGTGTGTATGTGCGTGTGACCATGGCATGAATAGCAGCCTGTGTGTGAACACACATGCTCAGAGCTGGTCCCCATGATTTGCATGCTGAGACTCGAGCGCAGTAGTTAGCGGTAACACTACGTTATCTGTTAGTGGAAAATAACCCTCTTATGTCACATTGTTGTTCGGAACGGGACGGCTGTCATCATGGCTGTCTTTGCTTTTCTTCATTTTTTCGTCTAATTGGATACAGTGACCCCAGATCTCTCCTCCTCCTCCTCCTCCTCCTCCTCCTCCTCCTCCTCCTCCTTTTTCCCCTTGCTCAGTGTTTTTTTGTTGTTGCATGGCATTAAACCAAGATAAGTTGGCATTGGGTTTTAGGGGATGAAGAAATGACACTAGAAAAGAGCACTAAAGAGACAAACCTGTACCTGGTTGTACCACATGTACATGGGTTTATATTATGATGTAAAAGCTGTAAAAAAAAAATACATTTAAAAAAAGTGTGTGTGTGTGATGCCCCCCATCACACACACACACACACTTTTTTTTTGGGGGGGGGGGGGGGGGTGCAGGGGGGGGCGTGGTCGCGGAGCACAGCGTCACTCATCAGTATATAGGCTGCAGCTGCGGTGGCGGGATCGCGCTGTGAGCAGCACTGAGGACCGGCGGCGGCGCGCGTTCACACACTCCCACTCACAGACAGTCACACACACACACACGCTCCCCCCAAACAAAGAGAAGCACGCGAGGGCTGAGCATCCAGTCCTTTTGAGAGCGAGCTGTACTGTGCAGACGCCCCCCCTCCCTCCCATCCTCCCCATCATCCACCAGAGAGAAGAAGAAGCAGCAGCAGCAGCAGCAGCAGCAGCATCAGCATCTTCATCAGAAGAAGAAGAATAAAGAAGAAGCGACCATGTCGACCAACGGCGCCGCCGCGAACGGAACCAGCGACCTGCTGCAGATCCAATTCGGCCTGATCAACTGCGGCAACAAATACCTGACGGCGGAGACCTTCGGCTTCAAGATCAACGCGTCGGCCACCAGCATGAAGAAGAAGCAGATCTGGACCCTGGAGCAGAGCGGCGGCGACGAGGCGGCGGCCGCCGCCGGCAACGTGTTCTGCCTGCGCTCCCACCTGGGCCGCTACCTCTCCGCGGACAAGGACGGCAACGTGAGCGGCGAGCGCGAGGCCGCCGCCGCCGACTGCCGCTTCGTGGTGACGGCGCACGACGACGGCCGCTGGTCCCTGCAGTCCGAGCTGCACGCGCGCTACCTGGGCGGCACCGAGGACCGCATCATCTGCTTCGCGCAGACCGCGTCGGTGGCGGAGAAGTGGAGCGTGCACATCGCCATGCACCCGCAGGTCAACCTGTTCAGCGTGACGCGCAAGCGCTACGCGCACCTGAGCGCCGCGGCGGACGAGATCGCCATCGACCGCGACGTGCCGTGGGGCGTGGACTCCACCGTCACGCTGGTGTTCCGCGAGCAGCGGTACCACCTGCAGACGGCCGACAACCGGTTCCTGCGCGGCGACGGCACGCTGGCGGCGCACGCCGACCGCAGCACGGGCTTCACGCTGGAGTTCCGCGCGGGCAAAGTGGCGTTCCGGGACGGCAACGGCCGGTACCTCGCGCCGTCCGGTCCGTCCGGCACCATGC
Source organism: Merluccius polli (assembly GCA_030340625.1). Lineage (NCBI taxonomy): Eukaryota > Metazoa > Chordata > Actinopteri > Gadiformes > Merlucciidae > Merluccius > Merluccius polli. The sequence continues at coordinate 134,686 of JAOPHQ010004600.1, read as the reverse complement.
GCTCGGGGAAGAGCGCGCGCGTCGGCAAGGACGAGCTGTTCGCGCTCGAGCAGAGCCACCCGCAGGTGGTGCTCACCGCCGCCAACGAGAGGAACGTGTCCACCAGGCAAGGTAAGGTAGGCGCGCGCGCCCAGGTGTGTCTGACGTCATGGGGCGGGGGAGGGGGGGGGGGGGGATGATGATGATGATGGTGGTGGTGGTGGTGGTCGTTGCAGCCGTGTCTCCCTGCTCCCTGTCAGAGGAGGGGTTAATGTGATGGAATGTGTGTGTGTGTGTGTGTGTGTGTGTGTGTGTGTGTGTGTGTGTCCCGTCCTTGGAGCCTACAGAGATGAGGGCAGGAATGGCATGCATGGACACACACACACACACACACACACACACACACACACACACACACACACACACACACACACACACACACACACACACACACACACACACACACACACCACAAGACAATTGAACACACACACCAACCAACCACAAGACAATTGATGCCCCCCCCCCCCCCCCCACACACACACATAGGCTACACGCACACCATCACCTTGGACCTCCATGGTATTGTCATGGTAAAGGCTGGTATGCAGAACAATGGCGGACGGCCTCCATTCAGGGGCCCCACACGCAGCAGGCGACATGAGGGATGCAGGGGGAGCAGCAGCAGCAGCACACGTTCCTACTTGTGCTGCACGCTTTGAGATGGACGTGTGTTGTGCAACGACATCCAGACGTACGTGAGTTTAATCACCATTGTTGCATCCATCTCTCCCCCAGTACATGGCCCACAGGCTAGGGTAGCTAGCACGTCTGATTGGGGGGGGGGGGGCTTAATAGAAACAGCGGACATATTTTCTCAATTTTGGTTTCCACAGTCGACTGTTATGGTGGTTTAATGGGCATATTGCTCGCATGTGTGATGCGCATGGAAAATACGCGCGCATGCGAACGCCGCATCGGCCAAGAAGGAATCGTTCAGCAATTCGAATGGCCGTTTTAATTTGTCTGGTCTGCAGCTGTTTTGATTTCCGAGCTGCAAGCTGTTCTTTCTACTCCTTCGCCCCTTCCTTCCTCGGTTCCCTCCTTCCTTCCCTTCTCACTCCTCCTTTTTCCTCCCTGTCCTTACCTATGCCCTAGGCCCGACTATCCTCCCTCCACCCTTCCTCCTGACCTAAATGTTCCCCACCCTTTTCCCCCAAATTTCTGGTTCTGGTTAACCCGTTGCCTATTTCACATCGATCCTCGTCTACCCCTCCCACCGGCTGTTCAGGACGACATGCCTCCATCCTCCAATGTGACAATGTGTGTTTAGCTTTTAGCATTAACCAATCACCGCACAGAGGGAAATACTTCATAAACTGTCAATGTGACTAAACGTTTATTCAGTGTTTGAGGTTTAATCACATTACAGTAATTTAGTAAAGACCAAGACACTGCAGCATTAAACGGTGCTGATGTAATCACATCACTAGACGTCTCCAAGTATAAAGTGTGTGTGTGTGTTTGTTCTCCTCACGTTAATGGGAAAGGTCCGATTTAGCTGCAGACTACAGTGAGTTTAATCTCAGCCCAGTCCATCCTGACATGGCTGCATGGCTGACAAAGCTTCAGGAGGAAATTGGAATTAGTAAAGGAGAGAGACGGACACCCCCCCCCCCCCCCCCCCCCCCCCCCTTGATGCACACGCCACAATACTAACCGAATTGTTTTCCTACATTGTTCCTATATCAGTGCCACCTGCCACCGTCATTTAGCCTTGAGATGCAAAGAGAAGGCAAAAGAAACGTGAATCGAGAGAGGTATTGTCCTAAATGCGTATACATCGGCGTTCATCTCTGCAGCGACGAAAAGCGAGAGAGGGCTCTTGATCCGAGAGATGGAGGTGGTGAAAAGGAGTAGGAGATAACATGGTGCCGGTCGCTGAATGTCTGCTATGATGAATGGGCATATGGTTAGCTTAATTGAAGCCTTGGCATTCTGTATTTAGCCGGAGCCCTGAGGAATACATCACAGTGAATACAGCACTGGGTTTCTTTCTGACAATGTTCTGGCACCGCTGTCTCTCTCTTCCCAATCCTCTCCCTCCCTCTTTCCCTCCCTCCCTCCCCCACCTCCCTCCACCTACTGTTTGTCTGTTTGTTCTGTCCCACATGGGTTTGATTTGCCGCTCATAAGTATATTTATTTGCTTTCTCAGCAAGCCGTCGGCAACGTTCGGTAACCCCACACCCACCCCAACAATGTGCTGAATTCCTAACGGTTTGCTGTATGCAAATTGACAGTTGAACGGCACAAAAAGCAACATGAGACTGAGAATGTAGAGGTTACTGTCTGCTTGTATTGCTAACTGCACCTTGGGCAGTCCCTTACTGCCCAGCGTGGTGGTTGAAAGTGGTCAGTTTGTCCAAGCGCGTTTTTTGCCAACGGTTTTGCGTAGTTCACAATTAGCAAGATTCGAGCCCTTTGCGTCATGAACACAAAGAAGGTATCCGGTTCTAGGTTCAGGCGCTGTCTGGCGAGAGGACCTGGGTCTAGGAGGGTGGGGGTGGGGGTGGGGGAATTCAGCTGTTGGACTCTGTTTGTTCCCACTGTTATCCTTGGGGCTTTGTGAAGTTCATGTTTGCCGTATCCTGGTCGGGCCCGTTCCAAATCGAAGGAGACGTAGGGGGGGAAAATGCATTTCCCCGGTCTTTCGGAGTGCGACCCCCGCATGCCCAGTACCCCAGGCTAGCTGAAATTGATGGCCTAGGTTTTTTTTTAAAAGTCTGACCGAATGGCAGTGCCTGTTGCATTGTCTCATGATGCATTGCAACAGCTGAACCCCCCTCCCCCCCTCCCCCTCCCCAGTCCAGATGTGAAAAGGAGGCATTTCCGTTGTCGTCCGGGAGGTGAAAAACGAAGCTTGCAACATTCACACGCGCGCGACGTCATGCCTCAGGAATATATCCCCACGTTTGTCCTCTTTTTAGACATCCTGATGCAGAACCTCATGCAGGCTCATGGTCCCACCGGGCGCTGCGAGGACCACATTGCCCTGGAGGCAGCTTACTGACCCCTCAATGGACCGAGGGATCCAATTTTACGTCAATCGACTCCCAGCTCAATGGGCTTTTAAGTGGTCGGCCGTGCCCCCTCCTCCTCCTCTTGGTCATAATTTCTAACTGCCAGCGACCACTCAGTGTGCCGTCTCTTGTCAGTCCTAATGGATGAGACGCCACACCGTATACATGTTTCCGGTTAGTCCACTTAGTAGCGCTGCCTGTGACCAGGCTTAGTGACTTGAGTCATCGTCGGCAGCTGGACCTTTTCCGGAAGAATGACCGAAGCAGATGTTTAAGTGTGTGTGTGTGTGTGTGTTGGGGAGGGACGCCACTTGTGTCCCTCTTTATTTATGATAATCTCGACTCATAAAGGGACGCTCGAGGACGAGGCCAATTCCTTGCATATCTTTCCGGCGATTAAATGCATTATATTCTCCTCCACCCCCCCCCCCCATCCTTTGCCAAGTAATCACACTGTAATTACAGATAAAAGAGTTGATTTTGAAGCATTGGTGGTCAGGACGCCTCCGGGCAAGAAGAGCCCACCGCCGCTCCTTTTGAATCTGTGCTTGGCTTGGACCCCAGCCCAGCACCCTCACTGTCTGCCGCCCGCCGGCAGGAAATGAGACACGCGCACCCGCTGCCAGTGGCCACCAACTAGACCTAGCTCTGACCTTGGCTGCGGTGTGTTAATCCCTTCAGGCCCATGGGGGGATGACTTGAGTCTCATGCGACACACACACACACACACACACACACACACACACACACACACACACACACACACACACACACAGGGCTGACTGAAGCTTGCTGTATGCCATTTTGTTGCTCTTAGGTGTGTATTCATTTTTAGGTGTGTCCATTAATGACTCCCTTGGATGTGTGTAGGGACCTCCGGTGTGTGTGTGTGTGTTGGCTGTGTTAATGTGCTCCCATCCGCAGTAGCTGGGCCGGTGCCAGGGGAGCCGCCTGATGTGCTGTGAGCACCAGGGGCCAATTCTCTCCCTCACCCTCCCCCCCTCATGTGTTGTGTTACAGCTGGCTGCCTCTCTCTCTCTCTCCCCAGTGAGTCCTTGTGTTTCACTTTGGGCACAATCATGCCCGCTCTTTTCGAGCACATGACTAGATGACTGTCAATTTAGCTGCACATCCAACATGGGACACTTCAATACAGGCTAGCCTAGCTGGGGAACTGGGTCAGGGTTTAATACCAATTGCCAAGTGGATGGGAGTATTGATGTACAATAGTTGAAATCCAAGGTCAGCGAATACGTGTGTGTGTGTGTGGGTGTGTGTGTGGGTGTTTATCTCCCAACTGTCATGCTTGTTATCCATATTGCATTTTGTGTTTGCATTGGCACACACTGTGTGTGTGTGTGGGGGGGGACTTGTGCTGGATCAGAACAAAGTTCTCGCTTCCTTGTTTGTTCCCCAGCTGGATGCCTGTAGAACAATAGCGGAGACAAACACTCATTTTCTCGCTACTAACACACTAGCCATTTCAGACAATCGTACGTGACACAATGGTGCTCGGTCACAGCAGCCCACCGCCGCTGCTGCTGCGTTCTGCTGGCTCACCGGTTGCCATGCCAACCGTCTGTACCCACCACTGTCAGCCTGACGCTAAGATGGAGGGGAGGCTTTCAAGAAGTGTATGTGGCGGCGGGGGAGTTGCATCTTTGGGAGCAGTTTGTGGATGAAAAAAATGGAATGTGTGACCCCATTTCCTATAAAATGGCTTTCCCTGAAATTCACAAACTATGCGCGCACAGACATCAACAGCAGGCAAGCCAGCCTTGACTTCTGCGCGGCTCCGTCGGTCCCCGTTAACCTTGTGGTGTTCAACGTCTACACCCGTGTTTTGCTAGCCTTGTGCTTATCTGTGTGTTTTTCCCACCTTTTTTTTTGTGGGAGTGTAAAATGGCTCCTTCGTGTTCCTCCACATGGAGCAGTCCTCCAGAAAGAAGGCCAAAATAATCAGAAGTATCCAGGATCTTGACAAAGGAAATAAATTACATCCAGATAACTACGTAACTCTAGTGCTGACTCGTGAATAGAGGCTGGTTTTGCATAGTTACTCGTCATAGCTCGTCTCGGGACTGAAAACAAGCGGTTCCTACCCAAACTTGTTTTTCCTCAGCGACACCGTGGTCGGAAAAACGATGATTCACCGTACAGAGGGGGCAGATGACATGACGATGTTTATAGAGGCAGTTCCCCTGTTTGTTTGTTTAAAACCCCTGCTAGGACTTTCAATAAACAAGTTTGAGATGTTTAAAATGTCCAGTGTTCGATGGCCGGACCTTGATGTTTGGAATAATGAAGCTGGTTGTGTCAATCACTTCAACAAAGCTATAGCGTTTCATCCAAACTATACTGTAATTCCTTGTATATTACACGTACATCATGGTCTTTATTGGTCTGGTACTACAGTAAGCAGTATACTTGACCAATTTTAAGCCCACGTTCTTTTTGTTCGGCGTCTCTGGCTCTCTCTCTCATTACTATTGATCTTTTTTTCTTGGAACTGCCCCTGCTATTCTTGATCTTTCGCAAGTCGGTTAATCTCTGCCATGTGGTTCTCATCTTGGTCAGTTGTGTGTGTGTGCGTGTGTGTGTGTGTGTGTGTGTGTGTGTGTGCGTGCGCGTGCTTGTGTGCACGTCCTCATTCAGAAACCGTATCTGAGCAGGCACTCTGCAGGAGAGGGGACTTTTCTCCCCTTCTCCCGGCGCTAAATGAGAGCAGTGCTTCTTCAGAGGGCCAGCAGGCTTAGGTAATGGGGCCCCCCCTCTATCATAACATGTCATAACACCAGGACGGTTTTAGTCAGATTTATCTGCCCCGGTAGCCACACACACACACACACACACACACACACACACACACACACACACACACACACACACACACACACACACACACACACACACACACACACACACACACACACACACACGCGCGCGCGCGCAGCCCTCTTGACTCCTACCTACCCCTTGTCTTTAAACTCCACTATCACTTGACCCTGATCAACATCAATCAACACATTGCTCGTTAATGATATGAGGATCACCGACGAGGGAATGGCAACTTCAAACTAAAGCTGTGTCACAAACTCCTGCATATTTCTTTCAGATGGCCGTGGGCCAAGTAGAGCTAAGTTTATGTCCGTTTGAAAGTCTTTTTGAAATCTGTGGCGTATGGGAATGGTTTAGAAGGACTCCATGTTGCTTTCTCAATGACGCCTTGCTTTCTCTTGGTCATGACTCCTCCCCTGCCCTCCCCCAATGGGCTGCTGGTCTGTCTCTCTGGTCCTCATGTCTGGACCATGCCCCCCCCCCCAACCCCCCCAGGGGCCGTCACAACCCATGACCTCATCCTACATAATGGCAGCCATTGTTGTGTGTGTGTGTGTGTGTGTGTGTGTGTGTCATACAATAAATGTTTATATGGATTCTGTAAGAGGGGTCGAGATGGGTGGGTGTACAGTTTCTGTGTGTTTTGTCTGGCAGCTCATCTCTATGGGTGGCTCATGTTTGTTCACTCGGTGTGTGTGTGTGTGTTTCTAATGGTGTTGATGGGTTTTTAACAAACTCTGGACCACCATGTACATACAGGCCACCAATAAAATGTATGGCATAAGTGGCCTACATCTTTTATTTTTTTTTTTACAAATGGATGTTTTTTTCCTCCTGTCTGGCACACGAAAGCCAATATTTGCCTCTTAGTTGAGTGTCTGTCTCATCCTTTCCCGCATGCATTACAGTTTATCTGATAGTTGATTCACCTCCTGAACTCTTCTGCATTGATGCGAGGTGAGGTCAGCGTGGTTATGAGGAATGGACCATTTAGTCCGTTGACTTCCTGAAGGCAGCATCGTGCACATTCAGCACATAACCATGTGCCTCAGGTTCCTCCACATGAAGACAATGTCACCATTTAACGATTTGACCTTTTTTTTTTAGAATTTTGTAGTGGGCGGGCATAGACTGACTGCATTTCAGGCTAGCGGTGAACAGGATCTCCTTTTTGTACCTCTTGTCATCACTGCAAGCTAAGTGCCGAGTCCTTCACTTACAGGAAGTCCTTCTGGGTGAGAATGGCCTGCTGTGATTGGGTTGGCAATATGTTTTCTAGATTTAGTTTTGTTTCTTGATTGGAGCTGTAGCCAAAACATTGGCTTAGTGACTTCTGCCATGTTTGCCTGTGTCTGCACAGGAGGACTGCCGGCTCACAGCAGCTGTCTGTATTCAGTGAACTTTGTGTGTGTTTATAATCCTCTAATCCACAGCAGTCTGAAGTTGCTCATTTAGGTTCTCTGATCCTAACGAGTGGTTAGATGTGTAGGGTGTGTGTGTTGATGTCTGTCTCTCTCTTGGCTGTGTTTATGGACCCTTTGAATCTGCAGTGGGTGGTATTTGCCTTAATTGCAACTAATCTTCCCATCCTTGCTCCCACCCAGGCATGGACCTTTCAGCCAATCAGGACGAAGAGGGAGACCAGGAAGTGTTCCAGGTGGAGATATGCCGCGAAAACAGGAAGTGTGCGTTCCGAACAGCCGCCGGAAAATACTGGACCCTCACCGCGAACGGTGGACTTCAGTGCACCGCTTCTACCAAGTAAGGCAGGATCTTACACACACACACATGGGCTTCACATGCCATATAATATGAGCAAGGAAGAAACCCTGAGAAGGAACGAGTCAGTTAACATTTATTTTTCCTTTTTTTTCCTGCCTGGCATATTGTACCATGGCATAGAAAATGGACCACAATGTAGTCTGCGACGACATCTTACTTCACAACCTGCCCGGTACACATGGCTCATCAGCTAGAGAGACACCGATTTTATATCGGTGACCCTAAACATTCAGCGGTTCCTTGTTGAGCATCTCACCATCTCACTCCCAGCAAACATGCACCACGCCTCCACTGATAACCACCGATGTCTCCATGTAAGAGCCGGTGAGCGGCGCAGAGGAGGAGGGAGTCTGCATGTCTGCTGCTGATGATGTGTGTTAATGGGGGGAGAACTTGATACCAGGACCGCCGCAGCTCAAGGGCATCAGTCCACTCTCTGGTAATGTGATCAGAAGTGCGCTGTGTACATTGTTTACAGAAGTCTGGAAAGGATTTGTTGGCGTACAACACAGAGCGAGACGTTCTGTTTTCTACGCCCCGGTATAACATCAGGGTTGTGTTCAGCCTGGTGGTGGGTGCTGGCTTTTGACCCATTGGTCCTGGCTTGACCTCTGACCCCTCCATGCATCTGGAGGAGTTTCCCTTTGAGGCCCCAGATGTTTCACTCAATCTTTCAGTTGAGCCTTTTTATCGATCAAAGGATTTCTTTCCTCCTTTTGAGAACGGAAAGTACCTCCTTTTTTTTATGGCATGATCTGCGTCAGGACATTAATCTGATGCTAAAGTGGGTTGGCGGGTGATGGCGTGTTTTAAGGGTCCCTCTGGCATCCAAAAACATCTGTTTTGTATGAAGATTTCCAAAACTTAAATTTGGAAATGTGAACGAAAAATAATGTAATGTAAAATCCAGGCATAAGACACTTTTAGCACAACAGCCATATTCAACATGGTCCTGATGAGATTTTGTGTGCTGGTCGTTTCTTGGTTTTCAGCCTTTTTTTAAAGAGTGGAGAGAACAAAGCGAGGGGGTGGACATTGAAGGATCGCGGTACAAGCACACACACTCTGCAGCCATTCTTCAGATTTGAGTCACTCCTCTCCACATGGGCAACCACACACACGGCTCCCTACGTCGTTGGAAGGAGGGGGGGAGATTAATTTCATCCCCTTTGCATTCCTTGCGTTGACCTTTAGCGGGTCGGGAGAGCGGTTGAGAAAGTTCCTTCGCACTTTTCCGAACCGTCTCCGTTTTCTGTGTATAGAGTAGAAGAGAAACCCCCCCCCCCCCCCCCCTGGAAAGAAAGGCGTGGTCATCAAGTCCAAATCGCTGGGTTTCGTCCTTCGGGAAACCACGTCGGAAAACCAAAAACTCTTCCTTGTTAAGCATGTACTCTCATGTGAGCACAGACTCCACAAGATACCCGTGTCTTTTGAATCGAGGCTCCGAGGGAACGCACTAACACCCCTTATTAAATCCAGCTATCCAATTACCTGTGAATGATTGGGAAAACAAGGCCGGGGTTCTTTAGGGGATTGCGGCGCACTTGAGGCGTTTCGTCATCGGACTTCTGGATCCTAACTAGATGACTTACCCTACCTGCTCTCCCCCACGTCTCTGTCCATCTCTCTGTCTCTCTCTGTCCGTAGGTCCGCCAACTGCTACTTTGACATCGAGTGGCGTGGGAAGAGGCTGACTCTCCGGGCCGCCAACGGCAAATACGTGGCAGCCAAGAAGAATGGCCAGCTGGCCGCCACCATCGACTCTGCAGGTCCGTGTGCCGTGCGTCAGTCGCCACGCCTCAGTCCACCGACTACTCAAAAAAACAAATGCAGTTGCCGACTACTGGTCTAGCTGTCAAATATGGCGAGACAGAATTGGATATAGGAATAGAAAAATGTCGGAGGCCCCTCAAAGACATCTGGTCTATGTTTGATGTAACCAACTGACATTTTGAAATCGGTAGCATTAGCCAGTGGCATTAGTGAGTAAAGCTGAACTCTTTAGAAACGGTTTTTGTTGGACACATAAAACATTTTATCCCTCACCTGTTCTCGCCTCCCAGGTGAGTCCGAGGAGTTCATCATGAAGCTGATCAACCGGCCAATCATCGTGCTGCGCGGCGAGCACGGCTTCATCGGCTGCAGGAAGGTGACCGGCACCCTGGACTCCAACCGCTCCACCTACGACTACTTCACCCTGGAGTTCAGAGACGGGGCCTACAGCCTGCAAGGTCAGTCCCTGGCGGATGGGCTGCTCAGAGTCACAGTGTCAGGGACCAGATAGCTTACTGAGGGAGACAGTGTCAGTGACCAGATATCCTACTGAGGGAGACCGGATATCCTACTGAGGGAGACAGTGTCAGGGACCAGAGACGGTGTCAGGGACCGGATAGCCTACTGAGAGACAGTGTCAGGGACCAGAGAGACGGTGTCATGGACCGGATAGCCTACTGAGAGACAGTGTCAGGGACCGGATAGCCTACTGAGAGACAGTGTCAGGGACCAGAGAGACGGTGTCATGGACCGGATAGCCTACTCAGAGACAGTGTCAAGGACCGGATAGCCTACTGAGAGACAGTGTCAGGGACCAGAGAGACGGTGTCAGGGACCGGATAGCTTACTGAGAGACAGTGTCAGGGACCAGAGAGACGGTGTCATGAACCGGATAGCCTACTGAGAGACAGTGTCAGGGACCAGAGAGACGGTGTCAGGGACCGGATAGCCTACTGAGGGAGACAGTGTCAGGGACCAGAGAGACGGAGTCATGGACTGGATAGCCTACTGAGAGACAGTGTCAGGGACCGCATAGTCTACTGAGAGACAGTGTCAGGGACCAGAGAGACAGTGTCAGGGACCAGAGAGACGGTGTCAGGGACCGGATAGCCTACTGAGAGACAGTGTCAGGGCCCGGATAGCCTACTGAGAGAGACGGTGTCAGGGCCCGGATAGCCTACTGAGAGAGACGGTGTCAGGGCCCGGATAGCCTACTGAGAGACAGTGTCAGGGCCCGGATAGCCTACTGAGAGAGACGGTGTCAGGGCCCGGATAGCCTACTGAGAGACGGTGTCAGGGACCGGATAGCCTACTGAGAGAGACCTTGTCAGGGACTGGATAGCCTACTGAGAGAGACAGTGTCAGGGACCGGATAGCCTACTCAGAGAGACTGCGACCCGATAGCCTCCTGAGGGAGACAGTTTTAAGGGACTGGATAGCCTACTGAGAGAGAGAGACAGCGGCAGGGACTTGGTACTCTATTAAAGGTAAAGGACGAGGATATGGTCTGTGGAAATTGTTTAAAGTAATCGCAATAACATGTGGTCCCAAGTGTTTCCGATCTGTATGCCAAGGTGAAACCATGAATAAACTTGACAAATGGGTACAGTTTTTGACTGGATGGTTAGTCTACCAGAAGGTAATGGTCAAATCTATTCAAATATAAACATGTCAAAGGCAACATGGTCCACCAGCAGAGCTAGACGCAGTGGAAAGGGGGATTGACCAAAGAGACAAAGGGGATGAATCAGTTATGCAGTTATCCTCGTGAAACACTTATTTATTCATGACATTTATTCGAAGGAGGGAGTAACTTGCGTTTACTTTCCTCCGAAGGAATTGCGCGAAGCAAGAAGGAACGTTCATTTTCACTCGCGTTTTTTAATGAACCGTTCCTTTTCTTTTTATACCTGCTTCTGCCAATGGCACCCTTGCCCCACGTTCTCCCTCGTACATTTCCTACATTGCCGTCTTTCTCTCTCTCTCTCCCCCTCCCTCCCCTCCCTCCCCCAACTCTACAATTATCCGCAACTCTACCTCTTTGTACTGCAGTTTTTTTTTTTTTTGTACAATCTTCATACTTTTGGTCGCGCGTCATACTTTAATTCTTTTCTCTCTCTCGCTCCCTTTACCAAAGTGTTAGTTTTTTAAAATGTTTTTTTCCTTTTGTTTCAAGATAAACCGTTGGTTTGGCACCATGTACTGTATGTAACGGCTGAGGAAGTAAAAAAAACCCATCTAAAAATCTACAATTGCTCTCTCTCTCTCTTTCTTTCTCTCTTCCCTCCCCCAGACTCCACCGGCAAGTACTGGATGGTGGGCAACGAGCAGTCGGTGGTGAGCAGCAGCGACACGCCCGTCGACTTCCTCTTCGAGTTCTGCGACTACAACAAGGTGGCGGTGCGCCACGTGGCCGACGGCAAGTATCTCCGCGGCGACCACGCCGGCGTGCTCAAGGCCAACGCCGACGACCTGGAGTCGGCCACCCTGTGGGAGTACTGAGGAGGGACCGGGGGTCCGCCCTGCCGCACGTCTACCTATCCAACCCACCCCATCCCCCCCCCCCCCCCGCGCTCCTCCCGCCAATATCTTATCACCTATTACCTGTGACTTTGTCAACGATGAACTGCAGAGTGAGAGAGAGGGGGGGGGGGGGGGCTGGGCGTGGCAGGTGGAGGTAGAGTGAGAGAGGAAAGGCGGAGGAGAGGGAGCGAGACAAACAACGACAAAGGGAAGCGGCGCCGTCTCTACCTCTACTCCTCTTCCTCCCTCCCCTGCTCGCTCTCCTCTCTTCTCCTCTCCTCCACCATGCCCCCGCTTCTTCTCAGCTTCTTTGGTTATTTTTTTGTATTTGTATGTTATTGGTTGCCATAGTTACTGTGGGGGCCCTGCACTTTTTTTTTTTAACCCCCCCCCCCCCCCCAGCCCTCACTCCCATCTGGAATCGCTGCTCGACACTTAAGCCAAGCCTTATAAATACCCCCCCCCCCCCTTCCTCCCTCACCCTCAGTCCCCCACTGCACACCCCCTCCCCCCGCAAAAAAAATAAAAGCATATTCCTTTCTCAGAAGCAGAGCAGAGTTGCATTTAAAATGACCTCCCCCTCCTCAACACATGCACACTTATATATAATATATCCTCCTCCCCTCCCCCCCTCCTCCCTGCCCCTAGTCTACAGCATCTCAATAGTTTAATATGAGCAGCACACGGTGGCAGTATTTATGGTGTGTGTGTGTGTGTGTGAGTGAGACCCGGTCTGGTGGATCCGTTTGCAACCGACAGGACTTCTCTGCGGCAGAACCCCGGTGGGACCGTCCCAACTGGATGAAGCTCGGCGACCGGCCGGCCGTTCTTCTGCCGTTGTTGATGTTGCGGTTGTTGCAGCGGAGACTGAATGGCGTCGATTAAATAATAGGATTCGTGTTTAAGTGTGGGTCCCAACCGGTCTCCGTTTTGACACGGTTGGGTTTCATAGAAGTGGTTTTGTATGTTGTCCGGAGTGAAAAGCAGCGTGTGTGGATGATGTATGTGATATAACCGAAGTGGATGTCATGGCGGCAACGCTAAAAATAAGTCGATATGATATAACCGTTTAAAGACCACTTCTCATCTCATTGAAAGCCAGTTTCCTTTGTGTCGTTTCGCCCGCCCGCTTCTCATTGGCTGGGCAGTATGAGTGTGATGTCCTGGACCGAACGGGATGTAGGAAGTATGGCGTGGCGAAGGAAAGCCTTGTTTTCCGCTTCCTCCCCTTTCCACCAATCAGAACTATTGTCTGAGTCCAGAGCACGTTTTGTGTTTACCGCACTCCTCTGTACTTTACTGGAAAAAAAACGTTTTTTTTTTTGGTGCTATATCCAAGGCACAGGCATTATCAACGGCAAATGTAGTCAATTGCAACAGAGCTAAAAAGAAAAGTAAAAGAAAGAAAGCTGCTTCCTAAATCCTTGCCTCAACGTGTGCCTCTTCTCTTCTCCCTGGGGTTTTTTATCCAAACCCAAACTCCCCGGTGATTTACTGACAAACTTTATTTTCTGCTTTATTTTCAAATGTGACTGACCAAACTAAAAGCGGGCGCGTCTCTTAAACCGACACGCGTCACTGCATACAGAGGTCCTTTAAAAACTGAAGGTGACTAAACAACCGTACATATTGACATCATTGCCATCGCCGATACACTGTAACAGTGCCCTGTTGACCTAAATACGAGTATTTTCTGTTTGTTTAATCCCCCCCCCCCCCCCCCCCCCCCCCCTCATCCTACGGGCGGGGCTGAGCCAGGGCTTAGTTAGACCCGCCTGGATGGGGGTGTGCGTCTGTTTTTGTTGGATGGTGGGTGGGGGGGGGGGGGGGGGGGTGGTGAGAAAGATGCTTATTTTATTATTTAGAGATCATTTTTTTCATTCTGTAAAATATCCTTTTTTTCCTGAAAGAGGCCACACCGTTGGACCGGGATAGTGACCTGGCAGGGATGCTTCAGGTGTGACACCTAGCACCTTTAAGGTGCTAGATGTTTGAGCGACTGCTCTTTCGTTTTGTCCGATATACATCTCAACGCGTGTGTTTTATCACTTCTGTACGTGTACAAGTGTGATTTTCCCCCGCATTACATCCCAACACCTTGTGTCTTGGGCCATGTGTCCGACCTCTAGGCCTGAGCGAAGGGGGTAACTCTTTAACCCAAAGGGCGCCCCCGCTGGTGGGGAGCAGAGACTGACATCACCTGTGCCAAGGTGATGTCAGTCTCTGCTTCTGATTGGTTCAAGGTTGCCAAGGTGATGTCAGTATGGTTTCATGATTGCGTTTTGGTTCCTTTTTATTTTCCTTCTGGTATACAAGTATTTTCCTACTAGGGAGTGAACTGAAATGCCTCGCTACCATTCCTCTTGTTGATGCACAAAATAAATATAAGATAAAACCAACAATACATATCATACACAACCTCACCCATCCCCCCCCCCACCCCCCCACCCACCCCCAGTGTCTCATCCTGCAGGCGCTGCAGAGAAGGGAGGAAAATCACAATGTTGGTGAGAGTGGTTCCTGGCAGATCGTGATCTCCATGGCAACCCGGGCGCAGACACGTGGAAGTATAAACATGTGGTAATGACTGTGCCTTTACTGAGCTTAGTGGCCAGTAGGAAAAAAATACGACAGATATACAATTAAAATGAAAATACAGTCCACATCTTTGCTTTGTATAACTGGAACCTCCTTTTGTATTATTATTATTATTTTATATAATTCTTTGATATTGTGGTTGAAATCTTCCTCCTTGTGCCATTGGTTCACCTGAAATCCAACGACCAATAAAATAAACTGGGATTCGGAACACTACTCTTGTTGTCCTGGCCTGTTTGTATGATTATCATATCTTTTCTGACTTTTGCGCTGTTTAGTTCAATCAAATCTTTTCTCCTTTTGGTTCACCGGGTTCCCTGCACACTTTCTTCGCCTCATTTCACCTCCAAATTCCTCCCATCCCCGCCTGCTCTTCTGTACCGCAGTCACAACATTATGATGAGGTCTCGGTCTCGCAGCCGCTCTGCTGCTGTGATAACGGACACGACTGCACATACCTTGCAGCTCGCACATTCTGACCCTAGCGGTCCCACGTGTTGATGGAGCAGATGTGCGTGTGTGTGTGTGTGTGTATAAACGCATATTTTCCCACTGTCTCCTGAATGGAGCCTTTGTGCTGAAACATTTATTCTGACACACACACACACACACACACACAGTGTGGTAATGTAATGATGGAGGCTCCAGAACAGGTCTCTAATCCATTTTCTCTGGGTCGACTTGCAGATCCCAGGGGAACATCCAACATGGCAAAACAAACACACACACACACACACACGCGGCTCCACTCAATCTCCTCTCCTCCTTTCTCTTTCTTTTTCTTTCGCCTTTTCTATCACTTACTCGTTTTTTATTTTTCCCTAAACTGCTGACTCACTCCTGTTCCTCTTTGTTTTACCCCTCTCCCCCTCCCTGGTCTTCATTTTTTTCCCCTCAATAATCCTCCATTTTCCCACCACCTCCTCCTCTCCTCCCTGGCTCCCACCGGCTTCACAAAATGACTGCTGCTGAAAAAGATGAGTCACTCAATATGTGACCCAGATCCCCGAAATGGGAGCAGTGGTTTGTTGGTAACGCATGGCAGGCAGAGACGGCTGGTTTCTTCTCTCACTCTTTTTTTGTGTGGAAATGAATGATGGTGGGGGTGGGGGGGGGGATGTTGAGTATGAAATGGCCGCCGCTGCCGCTGTCTCCACCCACATCTGAGACCCCTGTCTCCATGGCAACACCAGCTACCGGAAAAAAAAAAAAAAAAAAGCTGGCAGGTATGGATGTGGGGAGAGAGAGAGAGAGAGAGGGTGGGGGGGGGGCATCGTGGTTTAGGGAGGGAGATGAAAGTGAGTCAGGAAGTGAATCCCCATGTGGGGAGTCCAGAAAACAGGACTTAAAAGCAGCACACGATGGTGAAGGTCCTCATGATGGAGAGGGGAAGGGGACTGGGTCCTCATCTAGGGACTGGGTCCTCATCTAGGGGCTGGGTCCTCATCTAGGGACTGGGTCCTCATCTAGGGGCTGGGTCCTCATCTAGGGGCTGGGTCCTCATCTAGGGGCTGGGTCCTCATCTAAATGCGGTTTTTCAGAGAGTGTGTGTGTGTGTGTGTTTGTTTAGGGGGGGTGCAGCAGGGTAAGCGACGGGGCGGTGATGAGGTTAGGCAGAGCTCAAGAGGGGACGCACTGGGGGGGAGGGGGGGGGGGGGTTGTCTTTGATGAGAGAGAACAGCTCGTTGCTGAGGAAACGGCAGCACTGCCTCCCTCCCCTCCTCTTCCACCCTCCCCCCCCCCTCTCCTCCCCTCCCCCCCCCCCTCTCCTCCCCTCCCCCCCCCCCCCCTCCATACACTAACCTTTTCACCACTTGGATGCCTCAGATCAAATGGGAGATACATTTATGCATACATGTATTCATATACGAGAGAGCTCTGGTCATTTCCACGAATTCATGTTTTTTTTTTAATCACTGTTTTCATTGCCACCTTCAATTCATTATTGTAGTATTTTTAAAGCAACTACAGCAACATTTGCCACTTTCTATAGCCTGTTTTTGCCAATACAAATATATGCTTCGGTCAGGCCGAGCGAAGCACCCCGGCAATTGAATTTGAGGGTGCAGGAGCGAAAGGGAGCGAGAGAGAGAGAGAGAGAGAGAGAAAAACATCTGCGCGGATAAAAACGACATTAATCCTTCACCTGCCTTTCAGCACGTCTAGAGTCCTGCCCTCCCTCTCGGTGGAAAAATCAAATCTTCCTATCTTCCCATCTCTTCCTCCCCCAGAACCAGCCAGCCGCTGCCCTCTGCCCCCCGCCTGTCACCGAGTCCCACCGACATCTGGTTGAGGGATGCGCAGGCAGTGGCGGACCTAGCAATTTGGGGGCCTAAGGCGAAATATTTGTTGGGGGCCTAAGGTGAACATTTGCGATTGTCGCCGGGGGGGGGGGATTGTCGATTGGGGGCCTAAGGCAATCGCCTAGTCCGCCTTAATGGTAGGACCGCCAGTGTGCGCAGGAGCAACGAGGAGGAGGTTCGACCTCTTCCAACACGAAAAGAACAATGGGACAACAACTTCTTGCAATGACCGTCCGAACGTGACCATAATGTACCGTCGACGGCGTTCACTCATAACGTACCTATGAGCATTTCTAAGGTGTGTTCTGAGTCGACTTCTGCTTGCTCAGGTCTTCCTGTGGAAGTAATATTGTAATAGAGAAGCTTGTAAGGCGGGCTGATTACCATAATAGACCAGGCGGAGGGGGAAACACTGAGCACCACAGCTGTAAAAACACACTCATTACACACACACACACACAAACACGCGATATAATAGACGTCAGGATATGCCGAGGGAGTGTGTGTGTGTGTGTGTGTGTGTGTGTGTGTGTCTACAGGGAATATTGTCCTGGTGAGCGTGTGCAGGCAGACAGACGGTCCCTGTGGACTGACTACACAGAGGATTTCAATATGTGCACACACGCATAAATATATATATATATACACACACACACACACACACACACACACACACTCATGTTTATGCAACAACAATTTCTCACCCACTGTTATTTTTCTGGTGCCGAGATTGCGCGTGTCTATATTGAGATGTGCTGGTGTGTTGGTGTGTGTGTGTGTGTGTGTGTGTGCGTGTGTGTGCCGGCTGGTGTTACTGATACGGAGAAAGCGTCTGCAGGAACAACACGGTGTCTGGTCAACAGGAACTTGATGCAGATAAACGGCTCAGGTTTTCTTCGGCCAAATTTCTCCTCTCCTTTCTCCTCTCCTCTCCTCTATTCAGACCGAGAGCCCAAACTAGAGCCCATGACAGCACCCAGAGCCCCCATCACTATAGTGAAATGGGATTCTTTTTATTTTATTTTAATTTTGTCCGCCACACAAAAACGTCACACACACCTAACAGATGTAAAATAAAAATTGCTGTATATAGATATTCTCTACTAGGGCTGGGCAATATATCGATATTATATCTATCGCGATACGAGACTAGATATCGTCTTAGATTTTGGATATCCTAATATCGTGATATGTGTTGTCTTTTCCTGGCTTTAAAGGCTGCAATATAGTAAGGTGATGAACAAAATTAGAAAATACTTAAGTATTTCACACAGGAGTATACAAAAACAGGCTTTACCATGTGGTTATTTTATACAGACTATTTATTTATTGAATTACCAGAAAACATGCTGCATCGTGATATATATATATCGTTATCAAGATATTATATGACCTATATCGGGATAGAAGATTGTGGCCAGCCCTATTCTCCACCATGTGACATGTGCACATCTATGCCACAAGACTGCTTCTCTGGCCATTGTGCCTTATCTATGACCAATCTGGCGTCTTCCTCTTAATTACATTGCAACTGTAAACAGTAACTGTGTGTGTGTGTGTGTGTGTGTGTGGGGGGGGGGATGTGTATGGCTGTGTGGCGATAAGGTTTCAGGGAGGGTTTGCATATGTCGCCCCCGAGCGGCTTAATCAAATCCTTTGTTCTTAACAGTTAAATGACTCATTAAGAAGATAACACACTCTTATCCAATTATCATCCGCCAAAGCATGCGGCATAATCTGCCTGGCGAGCCCTGGGTCATCTCTCTGAAGTGTAAACACGGAGGAAGAGAGACACAGGGGGGGGGGATAGGGTTGTGTATTGTTCAGCGTGGAGACTTGGTGCTCGCCACGAAATCAGGACATGGTCGTCCGCCTCTGGGCAGTCAGGGGATGATGAGGGGTCAGAGGTCATGAGGCTAAGGGTCGCCACAGCAGACGATGGAGGGGGGGGGGGGGGGGCGAAGTAGCATGTGTGGACCAAACACGAGGTGTCCTGTAACACACTATAACCTACGTGGAGAAGAGAGCAATCGAACCACGGTCTTATGCTGCGTTCAAAGCCAAGCGAGTCAAAATGTTTCCCTACCAATTGCAGTAACTTACTGGCAAGTGTTGCCAGTAAGTTACTGCAAAAATACAATAAAATGTCTAACAGTGTTTATTGCCGAGAACGATTTAAACGTGTCTGCTTAATGCCTTTGCCATTCATACAAAACATCCAGACAAGGTGTTACTCGTACCCCCCAGGACTCAAATCAATCTCTAGGCTCCCTGGGCTAAAATGGAGGTTGACAATGTGCCCCGACATTTACACACAAAAAGTGTGTAAGCGTGGGCTGAGTGTGTGTGTGTAGAAATGTGATTTGTCACACTTGCAGCACACTTGGCCAGACAAAGAACTCCCCTCTCCCTCTTTGACTGGAGCTTTGTGATGCAAGCGTCTTTGCTGTGATTGGTGGACAGCAGGCCAACCCGTCATGTGATTGGTGGACCGCAGGCCACCCATCATGTGATTGGTGGACCGCATGCCACCCATCATGTGATTGGTGGACAGCCTGGGGGGCTCGGTTGTCATTATTATTCAGCCCCTTTTCACCGCGTAAGACAAGGAGTGGTGGTTAGGTAGGGGAACTTTGATCAACAAAAACAGGAAATAGCCATTTGAAGTAAATTAGACTAAAAAAAGATAATAAAATCACAAAAAGAAAATTCAAGACGCGTTTGTTTTCAAGTGTTGTCTTTTAATAGAGAAACCTCTGTTCTCTTTTCCCTGCCAACAGCACAACATACAAAATATCCCCTAGGTTCGGTCTGCCAGAACTAGGACACAGGAATCACCCAACAGGTTAGATTAGAAAAAACAATGTGCTCCCGTGTTATTATTACTCAAAGATTCAGAACACAATACCAACTTTTACCTTTGTGTGTCTTCAAAAATATCTCTCATAAACGGTAAATCTGTCTCTGGGGACTCCACCATAAACAGTATTGGCCCCGCCCCCAAATGTAAAAGAGTAAAAAGGACGTCCCACAGTCCAAGCGGCCCTGAAGTCGCCCGGCGCTCAGTGGTACAAGGCAAGGTGTGTGTGTATGTATGTATGTATGTATGTATGTATGTATGTATGTATGTATGTATGTATGTATGTATGTATGTATGTATGTATGTATGCATGCATGCATGTATGTATGTATGTATGTGCGTGTACATCATCCGCTTCAATGTCATTCACAAATGCGCCGCCGCTGATACGGACATCCATCTGAAGAACTTCTACTAAACTTATTTCTTATTTCGTTTGGTTTCACCTGCGCAAGACAAGCCTCCCGAGGCAGAGCGCTAATCTGCTGCAGCGGGGCCTAAAAAAAAAAAAAAATTGGTCGCATCTCAAAACGGAGCCTCTACAATGTCTAGTTACGCGTTCCACTCATGTCCGTGTCTCCACTGGTGAACCGGACCAGCGCAGCAGTACAGATGTATGAAGGTGTGTGCATGTGTGAGCGGTCAGTAGCGCCGCCTTATGTAGCCGCGCGGGGGTCCGTAATGCATGGGCAGGTCCATCATGTCCAGATTGTGATGGTCGTTGTGATTGACGGGCGGTGGCGGCTGGTGGTGATGGTTGTGGTTGTTGAGCGGGGGGAGGTGGGGCAGGGGTATGATCCTATGGGGCACGACCTGGTAGATCCTGTGCTGCAGCGGGGGCAGCGGGGGGAAGACGGCGACGGGGGGCGCCATGGGAGGGGCGTGCAACCCCTGGGGGGGCAGCTGGACCCCCCCACGAGGGATGGGGTCGGGGTGAAGGTTGGCCGGGTTCTGGAGTGGCAGAGCGACGCGTGGCCGCTTGGCAACGGTGATGGCCTCGGGTGGGGGTCCCACTCTCTTCCCTGAATTATCTGAGAGGGAGAGCAAGAGAGACAGTGTGAGAGACGGAGACAAAGAGAGTGAGAGACAGACTGAGGTTAGTGATAGAGATCAGTCAGTTGACAGACAGATCATTTCCTGGACTTGTCCTCCAGTCCACCGGGAGGGTCCTGTGCAGAGTCAGCACCTGGGGAACCTGCTCTGCGGTTCAACTGGTCCCTAGCATGACCCTGATCATCCCAGCACATCATCATCATCTTGGTCTACAGAGCATCGCTGATGCTGTAAATCGCTCACAGTGGACAGATAACAAGGAATACCCTTTTCATTCAAAAATGCTTTCTATACATATTTAGCCATACCAGTTAATACTACACCATTGTTTTCCCCATTCACAGCCGACTAATCTGTTTTAAACAAGTTAGTATGTCTTCTATGATATTGAACATCATAGTCTATGCCATTTTGTTACCGTTTCTAAAATAATACCGTCGTTGAGAAAAAACAGGTGTAAAATCCTATGTTTTTGCCAGTCTCCTCCACTAATTTGTTTTAAAAGGAGTTAGTATGTCTTCTATGATATTGAACATCATAGCCTATGCCATTTTGTTACTGTTTCTAAAATACTGTCGTTGAGAGAAAACAGGTGTAAAATCCTATGTTTTTGCCAGTCCCCGCCAACCAGTAGCTGAAAGTTCTGGTCTGCTCCAAACTCTGGTCCCATTCTTTACCATCATCGTATGTGCCAACTCCAAACTGTCCAAGGAGAAAAGTTTGGAGTTGGCACACTATCACCATATGTGCAAACTGTCCATGGAGGACAGTTCGGAGGAAGAGAGGTACTGACCTGTGCCCTTCTTGTTCAGCTCTGCCTCGCCCTCCTTCTGGATTTCCTGGATGATGCGTTCGTCATCTTGCTATATTAAAAACACACCAGCAGTTGATTTGGATATGAAAATGTGCATTGTTATAATTCTTTAAGACAAATAGACAAAAACATGCATTTCCACTATTACCAGATATATCATTAACCTTTATGAAAACAAAATGTAATGTGATTTTTCTTTTAAAATGTATGTCATGTAGACAGTAATCTGGAGCCAAGTTGTTATTTTTATCTTTTAAGATCCAACGCATCTCATGTTGATGTTGCCTATTCTTTGTACTCAGGGTTTTAATATGAAACCATGAATTTCCAGAGGGTTATTTCATAAACAAACACCACTGAAATATTCTGTTCTCTTCTGCTGAGGACTCCCTTTATACTGCCTGCAGAGGAGCTGCCTCGCATAGCATAACCTGTATTCTTTGGTCACCTGTGTATTTGGACACATTTTGCTTTCAGTGTGATCATTGCGTTCGTCGGGCGGATGGCTAGCTAGTTTATTAGCATTTAATGAGTAAAACACACTGCATTGAAATGTTTAAACTGATTGCCCATTTATACTGATTTTCAAATCAAAGCCGGATGTTTGTGGACAGAACTCAGAAGCTATAGCTAAAACCAAGTTGTACTAAGGTCCAAGGTTTGCTGGTACATTTTCCTCCCATACACTCACACACATCTCCAACAGTATTATGGCCCTTTTTCCATACACGTGTGTTGGCTCCATCAGAATCATAATCAAGTTTATTGCCAAGTAGGTTTGTACTTACAAGGAATTCGACTTGGTGTAACTGCAGAATAAACATTTAAGTAAAAAAAAAAGAAAAAAAAAAGAAAATTATATATATATATATATATATATATATATATATATATATATATATATATATATATATATATATATATATAATTTTCTTTTTTTTTTCTTTTTTTTTTATATTTTATATATTATATTTTATATTTTATATATACTGTATGTGTATATATATATATATATATATATATATATATATATACACATACAGTATATATAAAATATAAAAAAAGTTCTATACACATGTGCTTGACTCGGTGTGTCAGCCCCATGCGGCTGGGATTTGCATCTCCATTACAACAGGGCTACCCGCTTGACGGTGCGTCTTCAATGATGCGCTTATCTTTCAGGATGTTGTTGAGATTTTGCTTGGCATCTACCGCTTATTGATTATTGCTTGAAAAACGAGATGAAACTGTTGCTGAATCTGTCAAGTTGACTAGAGTCGGATCGCTGAATCGTCACTGAACAATGACAAAGCCCATTCAACGTCAACCCACTTGGAGGCCTGTCTGGCGCACTTTTGCCTGACTCCAGAGAAGGTCCATCTCGGGGCGCGACTCGGCACCTTTAAACGCGTTCATGGAAACGCAAATCAACGTGGCACAGTTTGACTCGGCGCGGCCAAAAGTGCCAATGGAAAAACACTATTAAAGTAATCACTTTCCAACGTAACAAATAGAAGGTGCTTGCACACTGCGTCAACAAACACCAACACCGGGCCAGTGTGCCAGACGCGTTGGTGGTTGCTGGCGGTTGTCGGGTGAAGTTTGTTGTTGGCCAACCTGGGCCAACATTCTGAAGTTGGGTGTTGGTGTTTGTTGGGGCGGTGTGCAAACACCTTAAACCGTGAAAGCAATACATCTTCTAATTTCCCTTAAGCCTAGAGAGTGTTTTCTCCGTTCCCTGGCATTTCTTCCCAGGTTTTGGCTAGCAGTTGGAGTAGCCACAGTCATGGTACTGGAGGACGTCCAGGTGACTAGCTGCTCAGGGATTAGATGCTGCCAATGCCTGGCAGCCACACTCTGCCCAGGTTAACCGTCACTGGTGAGAGTCAAGGTGCAGCGAGTTCACCGGTCTGCACTGGTGAGTGCACAATCCCGATGGAATATCGTTTAGCAGGGGAGAGAGGTGTCTTGCTGCTGTGATGACACAACCACGGTGTGCTACAGACACGAGTCGGTCTATTAATGCAGGGAGAGAATATCTGATGAATGAATGCCATCACCAGGTGTGCCGGTGTCATCACCTGGCACACATCCTGGTGACACATGGGGTTTTTCTTGTTTGTGAGCCCTGTGTGTGTGTGTGTGTGTGTGTGTGTGTGTGTGTGTGTGTGTGTGTGTGTGTGTGTGTGTGTGTGTGTGTGTGTGTGTGTGTGTGTGTGTTTGTGTGCGTGCTTGCGTGTGTTACCGTGGGGTCAGTCCAGAGGGAGCACTTGCGGCAGTGGCGGCAAGGTGCCCCGGGCGAGCGCGCGTGCTGACAGAAGTGGTTGTAGCCTGTGATTGGCTCCCGGCACAGGTAGCACATGAAGCTGCCGCAGCGGCACGACATGCGGTTGCAGCCCTCGGACTTGACCAGGCCCATGCCGCACTTGACGCACTTCCTGACGCGGGCCGCGGTCATGCGCTCCTCGCTGATGGGGAGAAGAGAGAGGAATGCGTTATGAAGGGTTCTTAAAGACACCTGTGTGTTCGCACAGCGCAAACAAAGCATCCTGATTGGGCTGCCATTGTCGCTGTGTGCGCAGGGTGCTCAGTTATAGTCCAACATACCTACACATCTGCAGGAAGCGGGTAATATCCAAAATGTTTTTGTCTAAGTAAATGTTTTTAAACTATAACTCTAGCTTTATTCAGTTTTTTTCAGCGGTTCAGATCACAATGAATGACTCCTTAAGTTGTGGTTAAACTTAATTCAGACAACTTGTTTGAGAATGCGGTATATCCGCACCCCAGCTATTCCATTAACATTTCATCCAAACTGTTGAAGGCTTCTCCTTGTGTAAAGCTTGGGCTACATGACATCACAGAAGGCCTTGGTTGAACTTTGTTTTGGACCGTGGGGCTGATCACTCTAGCAGCCAACTTCCTGTCTCTTTCAGCACCAGGAAGTAAGAAGACCTGCGGATCGGCCACAACAGGAAGTGCCGCCTGCTGGGGCCTGCCGGGAGAGAGGAAGCACCAGGCAGCTTCATTTCCTTGCCTGTTGTCCGGGAAACTAAAGTGTTTACAAAAGGCTGCTCTTTAGATGAGAGGAATACAGTAGAGGAGCGGGTGGTGGGGAGCTTGAGTGTAGGAGATAGTTGACTACATTGCGTGTAAAGTAAGCCAAACCAGGTAACTACGCGTCTCTAGAGGGCCAAACATAAGCCAGGCTACCCATTGTCCAAGGTGGCTTTCTGGCATTGATTTAGCTGATTTAGCTTTCCTACTGCGTTCAAAGAATTTCAATCCACCATTTAGACGAGTATACAGTGTATTGTGTCAAATATGATCAAAAGGTGAAGGAAAACAAGGAAACCTGTCCTGTAATACAGCAGTCAGGCTCATTTGGTCTTGTATCACAAGCTGGCATGAATCCTGGCCATATGGAGGTGGTGCCTTTCAAGCTCCAAGAGATGGGCAACAAATACTACTAAATATGACATAAAAACTAAATACATATCATCTCAGACGTTGTGAACATTTGAATAATAGTCACTTTATCCATAGACCTCAGAGTAAAAGGGTCCTTCTTGAATTCAGGACTCGGCAAGGGTGCCGAGTGTGTGTGCACACGTGCATGCGTGTCTGCACACGTGCATGTGTCCACGTGCATGTGTGGTGGACACTTACAATAGCACCCTCATGCGGATCTCATCCCTCTCCAGGACCTGTTCACATGTCTTGCCCACATGCTGTTTCCACTGGACATGGCACTTCCTGCAGCTCTCCTACACACACAGGGAGCGAGAGCATGAGAAATTAAATGGTGCAGGGATAGCATGAGAGCATACTTCCAAACACCACCCACACACAGCATGAAAAATTAAATGGTGCAGGGATAGTATGAGAGAGCACAAATAATATGGTTACTGGGAATAATCACTTCTCCACCTAGGCAACACATCCATTGATGCTATTAAATCAATATGCAATACTGGCGGTGCAAACTTGTGTATACAGTAGTCTTTTTTTTAACTGACTACAACAATGTGTGTACAGAAGTCCAGCTCCCAGGAGACACCAACAGCGGGAGCTTTGATCAAGACAAACCCATTGCTCCACTTCACCCATACGCCGCACAGCCTCAGTATGGAAGACGGAGGCTGCATCCGAAATCACTCACGACTCAATATATAGACCAATAGATAGTGAGATCGCCATATTGTAGTACTATCTGAATGTATAGTGAGAATTATTATACGCTATATAGTGAACTCATTGTATCCCACAATGCATCGTGAAAAGTAGTGTCCAACCGATGGTCATCAACCAAGCACTATATACCATCATGCATTGCGCTGAAAGAAAAATGGCGGACGAGGAGAGCCCATTCATGGAGGAAAGAGAGAGCAGCACAACCTGTCATACAAATGCGAAAATAATGTTACATAATGTTAACATTATTTTACTGTATAATATATATTCTATTTTATTAATTTGGGAAAATACGCTCATTAATATATGTATTTATCACAAAAATGCATGCCGGTTGGTCCACCAGCCGACCTGGCACATATTAATTATACGACAGCTATGACATAATTAACGGCAATCCGAGTAGTGTCCAAAAGTGTTTTTTAATTTTGCTGATGATCTCACTATATAGTAATCTACATACAAAGTATAACTCCCTAGATAGTGAGTAGGGAGTGAGTGAGTGAGTGAGTGAGTGATTTCAGACACAATCAGTGTCTGACCACATCCACCCCCTGCCAAGCTGCTTCCCAGCTGCTGTGCATCCAGACGGCCATGCAGGCACAACGAGTCTGGGCCGCTGCCACTGCTGCAGCTGCAGAAATGTACCACGAGTACCATCGTCTAGGTGTGGCTTCAAGTGCACCAGTGTGCATGTGTGTGTGTGTGTGCATGCGTAGCAGCTAACTGCAGAGAGAGAGAAAGACAGAGAGAGAGCAATGGGCCTGCTTGGTTGCCTAGTAACAGCAACTCCATCCTCGGTGCCGGCAACGCCACATCTTTTCCCAACCGCCCATCCCCCCCCCCCCCCCCTACTCTGTGAAGGACATCTGGGCCAGACAGTCTCCCCATCTCACTCTCACTCACACACAATTTCAAAGAGCGAGAGAGCAGCATTCGTATAAAAGATAGAAGCAGCTAGCCGTACTCAGAATTTGCCCTTGCATGGTCTCCACGCTCCGCTTGCTAAACCTTAGCTAAGTGGCGCCACCATGAATATTTGAAGCGCTCATCCAATATTGAAGACGGTGGCCCATGACGGCTGATGCAGCACACTATGATCCATGTCACCATGGCAACCTGCTGACCTCAGAAGGAAACGCTATGATGGACATTTTAGGTTTTTTTAATTTCCTCAGGGTTATTTTTCCATCCTTCCTTTAGTTTGTGTGTGTGTTTCCAGTTCAATAGTTATGATCTTTTTCTGCAAGATGATCCAGGAGGAGTACTAGGGCTGTTCATGGCAGGACAGGATGCAGTAAGACACATTTTCAACAGGAAGAAAATGGTACCTTTTCACATGCTTTTTCATCCCCCCAGTAACACAAAACCGCTCATAATTAACCTTCTTAATGTAGTTTCCCAATGTATTAATATAACACATGGAGAGTAATATTTTAGCGGGCGACTGTGAGACACCACGCCCAGCCCAGCGTGATCCCTCTCTCCAGGATCCAACAGGGTGAAGCCAGAGCTGAAACAGCCGGGGAAAACCCCAGCATATAATGCCATCCCCCCTTCCCTGTGTATGGGGGTAATTTCTTAGGAGTCATTTGTACGGTCATATCTCTGGGTATGTGGCGAGGGAAAAGAATGCTGTCGGCAACACACACACGCACACACACACACAACAAGAAAACAGGAGAAGTGGCAATAAATGGGAAGAGGGAGTGAGAAGACTCATGGAGCAGAGCAGAGGATCAAACAGCGTGGTCAGAGATCACCCCCTAGTGGACGCCCTGGAAACAGGAAGACATGGCCAGACATGCACCTCTGTGAACAAGTATGGGAGCATGCCGGCAAATGACAGCAACACACGCTCGCAGCTAACTTCTTATAGTGCAGCTAAAAATACACTGCACTAGGCCACGCCCACTTTCAAATACACCTGTGCTGGGTCTGGGCGTGGCCTGAGCTTTTATGTGAAATGCA
The DNA here is from genome assembly GCA_030340625.1 of Merluccius polli. Taxonomy (NCBI): domain Eukaryota; kingdom Metazoa; phylum Chordata; class Actinopteri; order Gadiformes; family Merlucciidae; genus Merluccius; species Merluccius polli. Next base: position 106,916 of record JAOPHQ010004600.1, on the reverse strand, counting down.
CGAGCAATAAAAATGCTCCCGACTAAGGCAATAGCAATGGTCAGAAATGGTTTTGATGTAGAGAAGTAGGGCTGCACGATATATCGCAAATCTATCGTCATCGCGAAATCAACGCTCGCGATGTACATACCGCAAATATTTCTTAATTTGCGATTAAATTAAGCCTACATTTTTCGCGCATTCACACACAATGACATTATATTTGACCAATCCGATGCTGTCATGCTGCCCGATAAGCCAGCCCCCCACCAGTTTAAGCACATGGTGTTTAAGTTGTTGAGGGAGCGTTGTCGTGTTTGTTTGACCAGGTGTATTTTAGTTTAACTAAATTGTTGCACATGTTCCCTTGTGCTAGCCTTTTTGGCCAATAATAAGTGTTATTACTCAGGCCAACACAGTTTAAGTCTATATTGTTTCATACTATGACACATTTACGTTTGTGTTTATGAAAGTCCGCCTTTATTACGCAACTGCAGCGCATTTGGAAATGTCAACAAACAGATGAGCGCAACGCTTATGTCATAGCCTATGTATAAAATGTATTTTAATCACACAATCGAACCTTTGCAACATGTGAAACAGCCCATTGGCTACCATGCAGAATAAGCTGTTTTAAATTGCACATTTCAAATCGCGCAGACGTCACCGAGTCCGAACCCGACCCGGCCCGTCGGGTACCGTCGGCCGCTGGATACCCGGGGTCGGGTCCCGTCGGGCTTGGGTCAGATCCAGCGGCCGTGACGTATGAAACGCGATGTTCCGATCGGTGATTCTGTGAGCGATCGCGAGGTCTATTCAAGCATGCCGCTTATCCCAACTAGCTTCACCTGACGTGACTTAGCCGCCTATTTATCCTGGCTTGGCAATCGTGCAACCGAATAAGCCAGGATACCGCCGAGCAGAATAGTCCAAGCCGCGCTTACTCAATTATCCTGGATTTATGTATCCTAGTTTTGTGCAATACCCCCCTGGTGTACCATAATGGTGTATTTTTGTTTTTATTATTGTTATTTGATGTTGTTTTTCATGGCATCATGTATGCCTCAGAACCCATTCTGCAACACCTTCTTAGCTCAACAAATTAGTGGTCAGAAAAAAATGTTTATTATTTAAATTTATTATGAATGCTTTATACAGTTTTATTGTTTTTATTTATTTCATCTTAATTTTGTTGACCATATAAGAAAATGTTTCAAGTGGGCAATTTTCCCAATAAAAGTTATGTTGCATTGCATGCATACGATGCATTTCTTTTTTTAATAGTCTAGCAGCAAGTAGAATGAAGAAAAACATTAAATATTGAAATATCGCAAGTTATATCGTCATCGCAGTACTCAACAATGTTATCGCATATCGCATATTTTCCCAATATCGTGCAGCCCTATAGAGAAGCATCATATCATCATCACTATGTAAGGTGACACACAACATGTACATATAAAGTTGCACATGGATAGGACATCAAGCTGCTAGAGTAAGAACACACCCTCCAAACAGGAGGCTGGGACAAAGTGACCAAGCCCTATATCCCTTTCTGCGAACCCTTTGTGCTGATTAGAGATTGACCTCTTATTTAGCAAACACTTCTTTAGCGAATCAAACATAAAATGGGTACAATTCAATCCACTGACATTCAATAATTGAAATCTATATACAAACCAAGTGACCAACATTTCGGTTTGCTCAGAGGGTTGTCGTAGTAGCTTGTATTCTATGCCAACATAAAATGATACAGCCATATATCACTGTCATTAGTATACTGCTGTTCTGACATCCTCCATCTTTATTCACCATGACACACTTCTCCTGTTTCCTCCATCCCGCTTCTCTCCCCTCCCCTTCTTCCACTGTCTGTATTCACACCTCCCCATTTCCTCCTCCTCTGGAGCTCACTCTCTCCTTCTCCCTATCACTTCTGCAGCAGCCCTTATATGGCAGCAGAAGCCCTTAGCAGCGCTTCTGATTGGGAGGCTGCAGTGTGTGTGTGTGTGTGTGTGTGTGTGTGTGTGTGTGTGTGTGTGTGTGTGTGTGTGTGTGTGTGTGTGTGTGTGTGTGTGTGTGTGTGTGTGTGTGTGTGTGTGCATGCACACCCACTCACACAGCACACGTTTTCTACAGGGGAAAAAAGTTACCACTATCAAATTAACGTGTCAACAAGAAAGGAAACGGGACGAGAGAGGGCGGGAAGCGGCGACGGAGAGCAAGAGAGCAAGTGGGAGCAACTGCGACGGAAACGGAGATGGAGAGTAGAAAAGAAAGATGGAGAGCAGAAAAGAGCGAGAGTGAGAGAGCGAGACATCTGAGATGACTGGACATGGAGCGTGATGACAGGGTGTGTCGTGAAGTGCTCTGCAGCACAGGGATAGAGGGCATACAGGATGTGGAGACGACATGCATGGATGGACATTTGCACCAAGAGAACTACACACTGAATGCAGTTTTCAGACCACACACACACACACACACACACACACACACACACACACACACACACACACACACACACACACACACACACACACACACACACACACACACACACACACACACACACACACACACACACGTGCCTAGGCAACAGATCATGGTCTTCCAATGGTCGACATTTTAAAGCCTTTGCAGCTATGAGCCAATCACAGTCCAAAAACCACATGTGGATTACATTAGGAGTGTGTGTGTGTGTGTGTGTTGGACAGTGCTGGTGAGAAGAAAAGGGGAGCGGAAAGAGAAACTGGGTCAAATGATCTAAAGCACATTTGAGATGTGGGGGGGGGGGGGGGGTCGATGTGCTTGACCAATCAGAAACTGTACAAGGGGAATGGCGAAAGGAGTGGAATGCATGTCCTGCCAATGTCAAAGTAGTGAGGGCAGAAGGTGGGCGGGCTCAAAGAAGTGTGTCAGTTACATAATGAAGCACCGCCCCACGCTACTCTGTGATCGAACCTGCTGGAATTACAGTAGTACAACTGTGTTGGGCGGTGTGTGTGTGTGTGTGTGTGTGTGCACATGTCAGTGTGTACGTAGAGAGTACATAATGCACATATAAAAAGAGAAACAAATGCGGGCTTGATGATTCCAGCTCAATCAGGGTCATCGACTCTTGGCAATTATGTTGTCATGCATATCCGTCTACGTAAGGGTTTTTTCCACTGTGTTAGGGAAATGAAGACTCGGTCACAAGACTAAAAGAACACATCCTTATTCTCCAACACAACAAAGGGGAAGCAAGTTGAGCAACTGCTGCCCAGGCTTTTGGCCTACATCCACCACGCATAAGCAAGAGCCCTGTTGTTCATTGTGTAATTTAGACCAGTTGGCGATAGAGATTACATTTGATAAACGCATGTGTTGCTGTAATGATAAGAGCCATTTTCAATTACGAGCTGCCCTAAATGTGTCCATACAGGGGCCAGGGCAGAAGAAAAAGGAGGGAAACCACCTAAGGAAGGAAAGGAAATTACCTAAAACTAAAAACGAAAGACATCTGGATCACGTCTTACTTGGGTTGGAACGTATGGGCGTGTATGTCTGTGTAACAAAGTAATGTGGTGCAGCTGTGCAAGTAAAGCGGAGCAGCAAGCATAAACCTCTGGCACCATCTACAGGCCAGAGAAGGAAAATGCACACATGGTGGGGGAACGAAGCGTGACTACAGATGGATCAGAGGTTGCTGGAGATTATATATATTTTTTATAAATATCTATAAAACTAAAACACCCAAGGAGTAAGTTATTTAAACACTGGCTACAGGAAATGACAAGATAAGGTGTTCTTTATTAAATCCCAGATGGCAAATCTGGGATATGTGCGAGTATGTGAGGGAGAGAGGGCGGTAGAGAGATAAGATGGACTATATCTCATCAGTGATAAATAACAGCCAGCCATGGCAATGGGGTGCCTCCCTTCCTACATTCCTCAGACAGAGGGAGGATGGGCGAAAAGGATGAAAGGAGGGAGCAGGAGAAGAGAGGCTGTCACACAGATGGGAGAACACAGAACTGATTGTTGGTCATCAACCTTTCCTCTGTTCCTTTGAATTCTCCCATCTATATGAAGGTGTACAAATTAAAATGTAGCAATGGTGATGAGATCACAATTAACATCGTAACTCGAAAGCCTCATTAAGACGCATTAAGATCCACAGAAGCCCCACTCCATTGTGGCTGCACACTGAACACAGCAGACTGAAAGAAGTGCAACAATATGTGGAAAGCGGTAAAGGCATTGGCAGTGTTGATTGTGTATGTGTGTGTGTGTGTGTGTGTGTGTGATATTTTTACTTTGCGGCAGCGGGGGTTGGGGCAGCTAAACAAAGACATGTCCTTGTCCAACAGTGCTGGGAAGTTGCAAAAGGGACACCTGGGAAGAGAAGATCAGGTGAGGACATAGAGGGGGGGCAGAGAGAGGAGACAAGGTCAAGACACATCAACATCAAAAACGGCCCAACCCATCTCTTCATCAAACAGACACAGGAGCACATAAATAAAAATAAATAAATGAAAGCCTCTTAAACAAGTGGGGGTGAAAAACACTTGTACCTAAGCATTGGTTACGAGATGAAGCGTACAAATAGTACACATGTAGAGGTCTCAAGCAGCTGTCAACACAATAATAACGACCCAACCACCTCAGCCTTTCCCAAAACACAAATGATGTGTTTTGCTCAAAAATGTTCTCCTCTCATTGCTGTAGAAACAAAAAATTGTTCTTCACTCAGGTCTAGATGTGGTCATTTATAATTCATGAAAAAATGATTCTGGAATCAACAAATCAATGAATACTTGGAATAGACAAAGTGAGAGAGAACAATGATGTGACTGCTATACTATAAACTAATACTACAATACTGGAGATGGAAACAATTAGGTCCCTTGAGCACCATCAAGTATCTTCCCTTCTCCACTGGGTTTTTTTTTTTTAAATGCCCTTACTCCCTTTGAGACTGTAACTCTGATAAAAGGGGTTATAACAATAAAACACTACTTGAAATGATGACCGAAGTAACCACTCATGGCACCCTCTAGTGAATCGTAGCTCAACAAGTGTCTTTCAGCTATGGACTTTCTATAGTGCTTTCTAACAGCAGATGCCAAAATCAATCAGGTGAGATCAAAAGAGAGTAGTCATGCATTCTCCATTGTGGGGTCAATAGAAAATTACAAATATAGACACTATGGTGTACTACTGAAACTACTGAGTCACCAACAATGGGACCAAAACACTCAATCTATATATACAGCCATGCTTGACAAACACAAAACAATAAAAGATAGAACAATAGAATAATTTGTGCTGGACAAGCATAGCTGATTAACATATTGAGGAAGCTGGACATGATTGGTTTCTACTCTGAACCGGGGACATGTTGTCCACACAAAAACACACAGAGCAGAGTTCCTTAGGCACACACTTCCTTACCGTACAAGTTCGTCTGCACATGTGGCCGCCACGGCCTCCTCCGCCTGCCTCTCGTAGTATTTATACAGTATGTTCTCTGGCAGCACCTTCTCCAGCTCACACACTGGGTAGGAGCAAGGACAGCCTCCCTCCATGCAGCTCAGTTCAGACTAACACATAAAACACACACACACACACACACACACACACACACACACACACACACACACACACACACACACACACACACACACACACACACACACACACACACACACACACACACACACACACACACACACACACACATTAATGTACCTCAAATACAATGGCCTGCACTTGCCAGTGATGCACCAACATGTACTAGTGTCTAGTTTTAATTGTTAAAATTGTGAAATACATCTGTATCTGCATCAGATCAGTATATTCCCTAATAGGTGGTTGAATGAGCTGGTAAATAGGAACAGCTGCTTCTGAGCTTGCTCTAAGGCTTCTGTGGTCCACTAAAACATACTCATAGGAAGACCAGCTGTTAGAAAGTATATGCGTATGCAAGTATATGTGTACCTGTCCAGAGCCAAACACGGCCTCCTGAGCGTACTTGATCAGGCACTCTTTGCAGAACAGGTGACCGTCCGAGCACTGGGTCATCTTCTCAAAGGCAAAGTCACCATAGCAGCAACCACACTCGATGAGCTGGCCGTCCTGGAGAGACAAAACAGACTCCATCAGTCACACTCTGGCTGACCGTGTGATTTGTGGGAACCAGAAGGTCCCCACAAATCACAACCTACGTTTTAATTGTGCAGAGATGCACAACATTACAGGTCTACCGGCTGGCATCATAGCTATCGGCTAATAGATTCCCAATAATAATTACAGATCAACTATATTCAAAGATTGTATTATTTTTCATGTTGTGCTCATTAACAAGCAAATTAATCAATGAAAACAAACAGAATCAGACCAGCAATTGCTGTAAGAGAATGATCATGTCAATCTTATAATGAAACAGAAATAGCTGTTTTATAATCTTCACTAAAACTGATTGATACATAATGTTTTAATGGAATATCTGTGCCAAGCAGCAGTGAAAGAAAATGGATGTACCACAAACTTTAGCATATTTAAAAATTCAAATTGGTGGCAGAGGTGGACATTAATATCAGTCAATTTCCTCCTCTTTAATGGGAATATATTTTAGGGGCACCATCATAATCTGAAAGTGAACTAGTGGTGCGCAGCATGATTTATATTACAGCACCTGGTCTATTATCTGTTCAGACAGGACACCACGTTATTTCAATATTTCCACATGCAAGTTACGCTTACAAAAGATATTTTTACCCCCTAAAGAAAGGCATTGCGATTCAGTTTCTTGACTCAAAGAGAGAGCTTTTACATTAGCTATAATAACACCATGTACACATCACAAAGCAGTCAATGGTCCTTAAAGGAGCTATATGCACATTTACTGTACTAAATCATAAAATGGCCATGATATGTCATGAGAGATTAAGGAAACATGCTCAAAATACTGGCTTCTCTGACAACAATGCTACAGCCAGTATGTTATCCTTTTGTTTTGGCCTGTGATTCACTTTTCTCTATTCTCTAACCAGAGTTGACTCCGCCCACTGCCTGATTGTCTCCGAGTTGACTGCTGGTTTATAATTTTGCTTGTCATAGTCAAAATACAATAATTGCGCTCGTCTCAAAATATAATGTTGCGCTCGGGTCATCTGGCGCTCCTGTTAGTTCAGTGTCCTCAACCTGGCAACCCGCGTGAGCTTCGAGTCTGGGGAGGGGGCGGGCGGAGACAACTCTCTCCAATATTGTGAATTTGGACTACAGTACCCATTTTAAACACTTGGCGTCTATATAATACCTTTACTATATCCTCACCTTCTTGTACTCATCCTCATTGACCTGCAGAGCCAGTAGCCAATCCTCATGCTGTGTAGGAGAAGAACAAATAAAAAATCTTGGTTATCAATGCAAAGTGCGAAAATGTGGAAGCAGGAGAAGAACAAGTAACTATTCCTCCCCATGGATACAACAGTGAGCATATCAGGGCCTCATGTAAAGGGTAAGTGTACTATTCTATGATACACATTAAGAGCTTAAGAGCCACAAACTGTTTCAGGGAGCATTGTTTAAAAAAATCCCCGCAAAACCCTGTCCTGAAGCCATGAAAACATACCATGCTTTCATGTGTTGTACTTTATAAACTCATAGGCAGCTGGGATGGGAAATGGTCAGAAAAAGGGGGATTGTGTATGGAGTTAGATTGTCAGAATCTCTGCAGAACAAAAACATTAAAAAGATTCAAAATCCATTCGAAAAGAACAGCAAGACAATATTGTTAGCTGTATCATGTACCACGCGGTTGTAGCGTGTTCACCCATGCCCTTACTGCGGCCCCCGTGCCTGGTCCTTCAGAGTAGGGCTGAACAATTAATCCAAATATTATCGAAATGATAATATGGCCAAGTGCAATATCCAAATCGCAGGAGCTGCAAGGGGAACATTTGTAAAAATGTATATAAATGCAGTCCTGTAGTTCTGCAGAGATGACCTTGCCTACACATTTCTTTTAGGTACAGACCCCACAGTTAAGTTTTGGCAGTGAAAAAGACAATTGTGATGCAAAAAATATCATTTCCACCCACTAATAGAATCATATCAAAATCGCTGATCTGTCAAAATAATCACAACATGATTTCTTTACCATATTGTTCAGCCCTACTTCAGACAGCCACTCTTTTCTAACAACACTGAAAGACCAGTGCCTGGGTTAGCCCAGATCCCAAACACTCTACACAGAATAAACTGTTTTGGCCACAATAATAAATGGGGCTGTGCGAACGCGATAGAACAGGCTTTTTTTTAACACGTGGTCACTTTGGGACTCCATGATGTCATGTGTGCAACTCACACAATGGTCACACAATGCAGCCTCAAACCTTTACCACTGTAATGACATGTTAGCTGTTATACTACCATTTTATGTGTGGACAACGCTGGACTCTTGGCCATCTTAGAATAGGCTGCATTTTTGTCCTGCATGTGTCCACTCTGGAGGTTCCCCTTTGTAGTCCCCCCCCCCAGGCTTTGCAGAATCAATTCTGATTTGTTTGAGAGCAAAAGGCCAAGGCGGGAGCCGTCAAAGTGTTATCCATTTGATTTGCGGTCTTGTGAAGTCCCTTTCGGATATGACACAGGGCTACATAAACAAGGATGACTTGAGAACATCGTAAAATGGAAGGAGGAAAGGAGAACAGAAAGAGAGGGGAGGTAGTGTTCAATTGTGCAATACAACTCTGTGTGTGTGTGTGTGTGTGTGTGTGCGCGCACGTGTGTGCGCGTGTGTGCCACACCTCTGCCCACTCCTTGGCCTTCTGCTGGTAGAAGGAGAGCTCCTTCTGTACTGAGGCCTCCAGCGTCCCGTAGGTCCTGAAGTATCTGCGGTCGTTCTCCAGGAAGTACATCCTCTTGTCAAACTTCACAGAGCCTTGGGGAGATACAGAGGGGAGGTAAACTTGAGGAGTTCATGGCAGGTTTTTGGAGATATACTGAAACGCCCATATTCTCAACATCTGTACTCTCACTCTTAAATTGTCAGTGAACCCAAAATAGTTTTTTTTTTGTTTCAAATGTAATACTATCTTCAACATAGGCATAATACATGCCTATGTTGGCATAATACATGCCATTTTGTCACCGTTACTAAAATAAGAAGTCATTTAGAGAAAAAGGGTGTAAAATCTGTTGTATAATGTAATTGCCAGTCTCCGCCAATCAGTTTGTGAATGTTCTACTCTGCTCTGAACTCAAGTTGCGTTCTTTTCGTGATGTCAAAGTGCCTTGAAGCTGTCCCTTCGACGTCATGATGAAAAGACACCGGTGGCGAGATGTGTGTGTGGATGTGTGGAGCTACGACTAGGCAGCGGTTGATGTTGACGGCCGAGTCCGAGCAAGGGTTCTTGGACACATAGTATAACGCCACAGTGTGTAATGCATTTCATATACAACCTTACTCATTATAACGCTCATACACAACGATAGCACTAGCTTAGAAAAAAAGTGATCACAAAGTTGCCGTGGGTCGTAACCATGGGAATAACACGTCCCCCATCCATCCTAGAACTTTTTTCATTGTTTGAGGTCAAGCTGAAACAAGGGGTTCACTTATAATTTAAATGCTCAACCTTAACTGACTTCCTGATGGCCATATAGACATACAAACACTTGCATCAAGAAATCTGCCGTTACATTTACCACAATCTTCTAATAACTTTAGATGTACATTGTATTCTAATAATATTCATAGTATTCCAAGTATGGCAGCACAAACTTGTGTAAAAAAGGCCAAAATGCGGCCTTCTAAAACTACAACCTCTATCAAACTCCTCATTTCAAATTACTTATATTACGTATATTTTTTACGGTACCATGCTCAAACTGGAAGTCTATGAAGGAGCGCTCAGAGGCGGTTCTGCTCCGCCGTCTCTTCCCTGAGGGGTCTCCAGACTCCTGCCACTTCTTCAGAGCTTCACATAAGGCCTGGGGAGGAGGGAAAGTGCGTTAAGGACACAATCACTGAGTTGCCATTAATATGTATACAGCTGTGAATGGATGTTCCCAAATGGATTCTGGATGCATTAAAAGGTCAAGACTAGACTAGAGTAAAGAGTATCTGTAAGTGTGGAACCTAATTCCAAAATGGATAGAGAATATTGTTCCTTGCTTTAAACAAGTGGGGTATTGTTGTACAAAATGTTGAGCAAAATCCTATGCTCCAGTGGCACTGGGAAGAAAACAAAAGAAAAGAGGCAGTTGTAAAAGACAAAATGACGTAATTCATGCGCTCATATAAACAGCAACATTGTAACCCCATTGATTCCACTGAATGTGTTCAGTATGCCTTCATGTTAACTATCCACAGCCTCGCGCCATAGTGCACAAGGCTGTGTGCGAGAGCGGTGCTACCTTGCGTGTGATTGCATAGTGTCCCTTGAGCGCATTGAGGGCCCACTTGATGTCCTGACAGCTGAGCATCCTGAAGTCGGCGATCAGCAGGTCTGTGGCCTGCATCAAGGCCTCAGGAGCCACCGCTCCCAGCTTGCTGTAGTCGAACAGGTCCTCCGTCACCTAGTATGCCACACGTGGGATAAACGTTCGCTATAATGTCTCATCTTGGCATGACCGCACCTGTGTTGTACTGAACAACACTAAAACACATCATCTCCCACAGCTTAGGTGCGAGGGACAAACTAGGATTCCGGTATAGAAATAAAATGACAAGCTCCAAGAATTAAATGTTTAACCCGGCGGTTTTAGAGGTATTTTACACATCTTTCACAAGCATTCTTTTTACTTGTTATCCCAGATAGCTTGCTATCCTTTGACTTGCCAATGATGTGAACAGAAGAGTAGGACGTATCATCATCATCATCATCATCATTGAACAATTAATTAAAATATTATCAAAATTGCAATATGGCCAAGTGCAATTTATTGATAAGAGTAAAATGTGTAAATGAAAATGTATAACACCATTATAAATGAAGTACTGTAGTGTTGCAGAAATGCCCTGGCCTACACATTTTTCTCTCCAAATGTTTGTTGTTACAGACCAAAAATAAAATGTAAAATCATGATTTTAACATTTTTTGTGAAAATTAAAATTCCCACTAATAGTGAATCATATTGCAATCACAATATCTGTCTAAATAACCGCAATGATTTTTTTTACCACATCGTTGAGCTCTGATCATCATCAGCCCCACCCTCCCAGGCCTACATCATCATCATCATCATTATCATCATCATCATCATCAGCCCCACTCTCCTCCTCCTCCTCCTCCCCCCCCCCCCCCCCCCACCCTCCCAGGCCTACCTCAGCCTCCTTCTCTCCAGACTCCAGCAGGATGCTGGTGGGGGCTGCTGGGACTGCTGCTGCCCGTCTCCTGGGATAGGCCGGGTTCTCCAGCAGCATGTTACATATACTGCCAGGGAATATGTACAGGGTAAGTAAGTACACTCACCACACACATACATTTACTGGTGTTAACAATATTAGTGCTGAATAAGGCATTCTTACACATTCAAGTTGTTCACATTGTTCTGCTGGATCAGTTCAGCAACATAGTCTTTCTGCACATCAGGGAATAGATCCAACTGGAGAGGGGAGAGGAGGATAGAATTCAAGTATATAACATTAAGATGACAGGATATACATCAATAGGGTTATGTTTAGGGCTGTCAATGAATATTCTAAATTAAAAAATATGTAATCGATTGTGAAAAAAAAAGCAGCACTACCGCGGCCGTCTGCTTTGCGTGGGCCTAATACTTCAGATTTTGGTCAGTAGACGGCAAAAATGTGGAGCTCACAGCTCGCCCGGCGCACTGAATGGCCATTCTATATACACCGTAAAACTTCATTTAATAGCTTTTATTTGCTTCAATCATTGAATACAACCTGCCTATATTTGGGACAGGAGTCGGGACCTTTAATTCCTTTCGTACAAAACTCTTGCTCAGCAAAGATGGAATTTTTTTATTTAAACCAGTATGAATATTACCTAACCTGTGTAAAATGGGGCTATCGAATAACAAATTACAATTCATTTGATCTCGCTCCGGGAGACAGTGTACTCAGTTGTCACTTTAGCATATAGGACTTATTTTATTTGTTGTTTTTGTAATGTGTAAGTATGTAGGTCTTTTAAAATAAATGTTTATGTTGAAATAAATATACAAGTAGTTATGTCTCTCCTATTTGTTTGCCCTCTTATGGACAATATGTGCAAAGGAATAATTGAATGAAATCGTCATTGTTAGGTTACGCCACAGTACAACGTTTAACGACTGCCATTAACCACACTGAATGGATATTGATGGCAAGTGAGCGCTGGGAGTGTTCCTTGGGCCAGCGCTGCTGCGGTGTGGGTCTGGGTCCACTGCTACTCACCACTCCGGCCAGCAAGAGTCTGACATGGGGCTGCAGCTCGGGTTCCCCTGCCCCGGGTCGGTCCTGTGGCACAGAGGGGCCAGGCCTAGCGTCCTCTAGCCTAGGAATGTCTGCTGGGGCCAGGGGAGGCAGCGCCACAGGGGCCGGGTGATCCCCGCCTGGGTTCGGGTTTGCGGCCACAGCCAGAATAAAATTAGCCTGCCTCAGGATAGGAGCTCTGGGGCGGGCCAGGGCAGTCGCAGGGTTGGCAGGGTTTGGGGCAGGGGGAACACTGGGAGCTCTTGCCTGGGGTTGAGGCTGGTGCTGAAGGTTTGGGTTGAGGTTGACCTCCCCTGGTGCCTGGCTCCCTAGCATAATACGGTGACCTGCCTCAGGGGGTCCCAGTCTCTCTGGGGCTGCAGCTATTAGCACTGCCGGGGGTATCGCTGGTCTGATCTGGGGGGCGTGCGGGGGCTGGGCCGGGGCCTGGGCTAGAGGTTGGGGTGGGGCAAACACTTGCGGAGTCGCCACAATATGGATGAGATTTCCCCTTGTGGCGTGAGCGGGCTGGAGCAGGGGAGCTTGGGGCCCGTGCTGCGGCCCCGTCTGTGTGGTGGGCACCGCGGGGGCCTGTGGCCTCGGCTGCTGCGGCGCGACCGCCAACTCGACCACCACTTGCTGGAGCTGGGTCCTTGGGGAACTGGGTCTGGGTCGGGTGGACTGGGTCTGTGTTGAGGTGCCCGGCTGGGCCTCGGGCAGAGAGGCTGTGGAAGGCAGAGGCTGTGCATGTGCAGAACTAGTGCTAGCCTGAGGATTGTCGTGGGCGTGTGGGCGGGCACTGACCGCGCCAGCATTTTTATCAGTCTGGAAGAAAGCACACAAATAAGTGAATGTTGAGGTACTCGCTTGGGGCCTGGCTGGGGTGGGTGTGGTGGAGCAGCCGGGTCGGGGCTCCGTTTGTCCCGAAGTGCCCGGCGCTTCCGTGTGATTTTGAGTCCGAGGTGTATGCAGCCGCTGCGTAGCTGTGGTGCTCGACATGGAAGCATTGTGCTGGGTGCTCGTGGAGGTAGAAGGGGCGCTGGTGGTGGTCGTCGGCCGCAGGGGTTCCGTCTTGTCGAGGGTGGCGTTGCAGGGCCGCTGCTGTGTGTTGGAACAGGGTTTTGACTCAGCGCAAGGTTGTGATGAAGGGCCTGGCTGTGGCTGCTCTGCATGGCCCGATGCGCCCGGCGGCTCCGGGGCTTGGGTCCGCGTCTGTACGGTGGGTGGTGGAGCGGCGGCGGCAGCAGCAGGGAAGACCGTGGGATCTCTAGAAGTGGAGGGGACGCCAATGCTGTCGCCAACGTCGTGCTTAACAGGAACATATACGAGGTTGCGGGAGGTGCCGCACCAGGTGGCTGCGGGGCGAATCACATGTCTTCTTGACGGAGTCAGAGACTATTCAGGAAGACGGAGAAGAGCAACGTTAATCACACAGGTGGTTGAATCAAGTTGGAATCACAGTTTATGATTCTATTTGACAACTACTGACTGCAGGAAAAAAGTACATGGCTCAAATATGCAGATTACTGGAAAAAAGTCATGATAGTTATCAGATTATGGCTTTACTGATGCGAATAATATTAAGCAAGTGAATTGCAGGATTCGACAGCCAGTGTGGGTGGGACAGAAAATTGTACCTCCAGTATGCGGACGTCATCGTCGGTGTCGTCCGGGACCAGCACTGGGCTGCTGGGCACCAAGGTGACAGGCTCCTCGTCAGAGTCATCAGAAATGGTAATGAGCTCTTTTCGCTGTGACCGCCGGCCTACAGAGAAATGGATGTGTGGCGACAAGTTGGGGAGGATGAGCAACGCATGGAATTTATTTTTAGGTTCAATCATTGAGCCAAAGCTGAATTAAACGGTCATGGTATAGTAAGGCAAAAGTCTTGTGTTCATCTAGACTGCATTGCACTAAACGGTACTCAACTAATCTATTCTGTCATATCGGAAACCTATTCTCCCACAAGTGCCAGTGGTTGTAGTAGAATACAAGTTAAAATATTAGTAGATTTCAATCAAATGGATAAAATGTATGAACAGTGCATTGTCAAATGTCTCCAAATCTTTTAATTTTAGTCCTCTCAGAGTAAAACAATACAAAATTATATCAAGTGGATCCATCCATCCAAGTCCTAATAGTCTAGAGGTGAAAGGAGAATATCAGCACTCTATCCAAAGTGCTATTAGTCACCACTCCACACTTTCTTGTTGAGAAAGCCCATAAGGTAAGGCTCAGGTTTTGCTTGTTAAACGCTGCCTGGAACGGAAGAGGCTGGACCGCAAACTTGCCACAACTTTTATGCCACAACGGTTATGTGCATGGATCAGAGATGTTCACAAGTCATTTTTTGCAAGTCCAAGTCAAGTCTCAAGTCTTCGAGCTAGAGTTCAAGTCAAGTATCAAGTCTTAGGTCTCAAGTCCCAAGTCTCTTATTGTTGTAATGAGCGTTCCATTATCTGCTGCATGCAATCTGGTCTGTTTAGAACACTGCTAAATGTAAGGTATTCAAAGCATGTACTCTATTATCATTACTCCTTTATCCACTAGTATCATCATTGATTATTTGTTTGTTATAGGATCACTTTACACAGGCTATTGCAATGCAATATGAAAATTGATATAGACTAACGTTACTCAGGGTAACAGGAAAATATTGGATACATTATTAGGCATAGGCCTACATAAAAATGTTATCAGTAGGACATTTAATATCCGTCACCCACAAAAGTGCCTGTGTGATTTCTCTTTGGGTAAATAGTGCAGATCTGAAAGCCTCTGACGTCCATGCAGCAATCCTACATGATATTGTAGATTTGCTTTTTGGGTGAGACTATTAAAATAGCACATTTGTTTTTTACGAATTGAACCGCTTCAGAAATGACATGGAAAAAACGATCAGTTGATAAAAAAGCGATTCTGCAGCAGTGGTGTCCGTCGGCTCCTATTCAGCCAGGGAAAAAAACAAACTGTGAATTCCCTTTTTGTTTTTTTCAGAAAAAACGATTATTCAAAGCTTGAAATTATGTATACGGGCCAGCCCTAGAAAATAGTTTATTTGATCAAACTTGATATTGGGCACACCCAAACTGGTGTCCGCAGGGCTGCTTGAACAATCCGCCTCCTGGGGACGGCTGGCAGCCAGCAGCCAGAGCGCCCACAGGTGCAAACGAATCTTATGGTGCAACCGTACCATCATCTGTGGCCGGCAGCCACGTGCACCAGATGCGAAAGGTTTCATATGATGATAATAAGGGAGGGAATGACTTTCATCTTGTCAGACATTTCCTTAATGTTAAGGCTGCTCTAGATAACTTTCGCTAGTTGACAAAGAGCTAGCTTGAAATAAAATCATGCCTTCCATGGATTAGAATACAACAAACAAACTCCACCTCCTGCTGGACGTCACCGCCGGCCCCCCAGTCGTGTTGGCGTACATGTCTACGCGAACAGGCAGTACTGGGCCCTGTTCCGATTCTCGTACTTACTATACCTAGTTTGAGTACGTAGGGTGTTCCGATTATGATCGCGGCGAAAAGAAGTGTACCTGAAAGGACCCGTATGTGCCCTCAAAACGGCCAAAACGCTGAGTGTGCAACAGTGTACACTTTTTGTACTCTACGGCAGCCATCTTAGCTACGTAGCGGAAGAGGCTGAGCCAGGCTGAGTGCTCAGCCTGTCTGTGGACGTAATCAGAGAATGTCAAATGGATTCACGTGTGTTTGGCGGGTGACGCGGCCGCGCAGCTGATAGTAATTTCCGTTAAGTGCGCCACAGAGTATTGCATTTGGAACAGCACTAACATCTGAAAATCTGCGCACCTATTGAGTGCGGATAGTGTACTATGTTTAAGTGTACTCATGGAAGTATGGATATCGGAACAGGCCCCTGGTCACAGAGCTTGCCTGATTGGTCACAGCTTGAGAGCTTGCCTAATTGGTCATAGGCTACAGCACAGAAAACTGTTTACCTCATATTTAGCCACCTACAGAGGCAGGGATGGAGACATTCTCACAGACCACTTGATTCACTACCCCTGATAAGAGTATAGGGACGATTTAGGCATATTTCACCATAAACCTAGAGCAGCTTTAATGCGCCCAAAAAATAAAAAAATAAAAAAAGATTGTGCCAAATGCATAATAGTTAGGTGTTGGAAGGGCCACACATCGCTTACCTTGGCTACGGTGGACGTTGAAGCTCGCCAGGTGAATGACGTCGTCATCACCTCCTCCATCTGCCATTGTGAATCTAAGTGAACAGGCTTCCTGATGCAGCTCACAGACCACGTCTCCACAGCCAGGGCTCAATCACCACCATCTACCACCACCCAAAACACATTAGAGACACCCATGTTAGCAATCAAAACACACACGTACAATGATTCTGCAGTTTCAAAACACAACAATGTCTCCCCGTAACGACAAACTATGGGGAGATTAATTACTAAACAATGACCCACAAAAAAGGTCCTAACATAACACCTAACATTCCAGTACTCCTATGCTTCCAACATGGCGGCGGTCACTGCGATGTACTAGTCAACAGACAAGTTGATCGTTCAATTTAGTCCTATAGTCTGCTTTGTGGATAGTGACTAACTACACTTGTGGGCTGTGACAGTAACTAGTACAACTAAAGCAGATACTTTAAACTATTTCGTATCGTTCCCAGTGTGAACAGTCGCCCCTCTCCTGACCACTAGCTAGCAATCATTAAGCGCCAGAGTAATTAACA
Organism: Merluccius polli; assembly: GCA_030340625.1. Lineage (NCBI taxonomy): Eukaryota > Metazoa > Chordata > Actinopteri > Gadiformes > Merlucciidae > Merluccius > Merluccius polli. The sequence continues at coordinate 89,785 of JAOPHQ010004600.1, read as the reverse complement.
CGCCCGATATAATAATGTAGCCAACCTACCAGGCGAGCTCAAAGTAGCTCAACGTTAGCGTGTAACCCGAAAGATATCTTAGGAACAGCTCGGTTACGCAATGGTTGATGAAAGGGTAGGTACTTCCCAGGCCAAGTTTAGCATTTATTTTGGCCCAATGTGAAAGGAAAACAAACTCCACCACACCGACGTTAGCATCATATGCTACCTCCCAGCAGAGTCAGTTAGCTTGCGTGTCGCTGTCGCGAGCTGTGTTGGTAATTGGCGCTAAATGGCGCGTGACATGTTGGTTGAATACATGGAGATCCTATGCTGGAAACACTGCGTTTAATAAAAACTGACGTTGAGGCAATGTCAGCTCACCATTCATCACGGATAATAACATCAACGTAATGTCAGCTTAATCTCGTAGCCTCATGTACAGTCGTTCGCCATCACGATTTAGGAAAACAATGATTAATCAATTCGTTTGCAGGGCAGCCAATAAAGCTAAAGGTTACATTACATTGTTTTTCTAGTTACCTCCGGTTACCTCAGCTGGTCAGATAGCAAGTAGCTGGCAAGCTCAGCTTTGAAGGAAACTCCAGTCAAACGGACCGCTGCCATTCTACATTGAGACAATTAGCCACTGAAAAAATACTACAACACAACATTGGTATTACCTCGGTTTCAAATGTTGGACAGCCAAATGCACAAAAGATTGTCTCTCGTTCGACATTCTTCGGAAAAAGGAAACAAACTGCCAAAACAAGAGGCTGGCTGCGTCACACGTACCAGCAGAGGGCCCCCTGGGAGTTGTAGTCCAAGGTCTCTCAGTTGAGGGTGCTGGCGCCCCTAGTGGGCGTTGGACAAATGACACCACTGTCTATATCACTGGAAGCTCATTTAAAATGTCAACCGGATCATTTTCAAACAATGCTGGGAATGTTTATTGTTAAATTGTTGTTTAGTGTTAGATATTAGCTGCTGAAATTGCATGCAACCTGCGATACAGTATTAAAGGTCCCCTATTTTACCAAAAGGTGTGATGTTGATTACCCATTACAAGCCATGTCAAAAGCTACCCTCTAATGACATCACAAGTGGGAGTGTCCACCCAGATGTACGATAAATAGAGCAGCCTACCAGTTTGTACAGTCCACTGGGTAGGCTGGAATGCTGATCTAGCCATCATAAATCTTGGTGGACACTCCCACTTGTGATGTCACTAGAGGGTAGATTTTGACATGGCTTGCAATGGGTAATCAACATCACACCTGGTGGTAAAATAGGGGACCTTTAACAGAATGAACAGTATGAACAGAGTGGTATGAATACGCTAAGATATATACAGTGTGAACCACTGGCGGACTCATGGTGCCCCCATGGTGAAAAAAGTGCCCTCTAGAGTGGCGAAGGTCCCCGAATGGCTGCCCTTCACATGGGAAAAAAATGATTGAGTGCCCGATAGGGTGCCCCGCCCCCTTCATGCAATAAATGATGATGTGCTCTCTAGAGCGAGACAATTCGATGTATCTTAATGAGTGCCCTTCTAGTGGAGAAAATGTGATGCGGTGCCTTATAAGGTGCCCTTACAATGGTGTAAATTTGTCGTTCCCTATGGGTTCCCTTCCAATGGAAAAGGGTGCCGTTATGAATTGCCCTCTATGCCTCTATGTGACAGTGTCCCAAAGGGTGCCCTTTCCAGTAGAGAAAATGGGATGCAGTGCTGTGAGAAAACATGATGAATGCCCAAATAGGTGCCCCTCTAATGGAGAAATATACCTCCAGTGGATAACATGTGATGCTGCGAGAGGCAGCATCACATGTTATCCCCCCGTCGACAATCGCACCCCCCCCCCCCCCTCCGTCCCCACCACTTCTAAAACCAAATTGATGCCCTTGGTCCAAAGCTGTAACAATGAGGAGATAAGGACAAAGGTCAGTCTTCTCACTGCTAGCAATTGTCTCACAGAGAGAGAGAATAGAGGGAGAGAGAGACAGACAGATAGAAACAGACAGAGATTAGAACAGCATTAGAGACATTTATCCCAATTGCGACTATCTTTGTGCACAAACTTGGGCAGCATGGACTTTAACGTCTTGTTAAACCTCTCCACCAGACCGTCTGTCTGGGGATGGTACACGCTGGTCCTTATCGATTTAACCCCATGTAATGTGACGAATGTATAACCGCACATATGTATCAACAGACTGTAATATCTACACATAGCCACTAGGGAATAGAAATAAATATATAAGTTGTATTAACCGCACCTGGCCACCAGATGGCAGCACACATAATACACTGGGGGCGGGCGCTAAACACTAGCCAATCAGAGCATAGTATGCGTCATAGAGGCCACGCCTGCCCAGGTACTACCAAACCACACATCCGGGGGAAGAGCAGAAACCCCCAGGCAGCGTATCTATTAGATACCCAGCTAAGGGTCGCTCCACACGCGTGAATTTTACAATTCCCCTCCATTTGCTTCATAGATAATAGACCTAAAGCTAAACAAATAAAGTGAGTTAAAAGCGATCCTGTGTCGGCGGCCTTCTTCCTCAAAGAACAGCACTACAGTAACCCATAAAGTTTGCGTAGTATGTGCATGACATAAACATAGTGCCTTGATCAGTTAGAATATAAACCAGGCCCTCCTCACACCACACCCAAATAAGCATATCTGGGCAAACGGTACTCAATAATCTAGTCATATCGAAAACCTGTTCGCCCACAAGTGCCAGTGGTTGCAGTAGAATACAAGTTCAAATATTAATAGATTTCAATCAAATGGATAAAATGTATGAACAGTGCATTGTCAAATGTCTAATTTTAGTCCTCTCAGAGTAAAACAAACAATACAAAATTATATCAAGTGGATCCATCCATCCAAGTCCTAATAGTCTAGAGGTGAAAGGAGAATATCAGCACTGTATCCAAAGTGCTATTAGTCACCACTCCACACTTTCTTGTTGAGAAAGCCAATAAGGTAAGGCTCAGCCAGGTTTTGCTTGTTAAACGCTGCATTTTTCACTGTATTTTTTGCCGATCACCATCACACTCTGTCCATCTCCCAGTCTATCTGTCCCCCTCTGTCTCGGTAAAAAAAACAATAAACCAAGGCAAAACAACACAGCAAAACAATGACTAGTAAACAGAAATATACACTGCTCCACTGTAGATGCCCTATGTGTATGAGCTATTTCGAGGTTGCAACGTGTGCATGGATCAGAGATGTTCACAAGTCATTTTTTGCAAGTCCAAGTCAAGTTTCAAGTCTTCGAGCTAGAGGTCTCGCGTGAAATCTGTCCCAGTGCATGGAGTTTTTTCCTCAGGTCCATAACATACTGAATCTCATTCTTACTGGCGCATGGACCCTCCTCCCAGTTTTCGTTATTCAGCTCCAATACGCCCCTGGGCCGTCTGCCGAACAGCAGTTCAAATGGGGACCCCCCGTGGAGGCCTGAGGAACCTCCCCTACTGCGAATAATAGAGGGTCGAGCCATTTATCCCAATTGCGACTATCTTCGTGCACGAACTTGAGCAGCATGGACTTTAACGTCTTGTTAAACCTCTCCACCAGACTGTCTGTCTGGGGATGGTACAGGATGACGCCATGGATGTTGGACTATAGGCTACTGAAGTGCTATGCAGTGCGTCCGGTGCGTACATGGATGTGCTCTCCTCTCGTCCGTCTGCTATTTAACTTTCAGTGCAATGCATGATAGTATATAATGCTTGGTTAATGTCAAGTTCTTCCTAGATTTTGCCTCAGCTCCTTCCCAAACTTGAAAATGGCATGGATCGCTCATAAAAAATGCAAAGGGACAACTCAATCTCCTTGTTTGTTTTACTTTGCAATTATTTTCCACATAATTCAATTATGCAACAAAATCACTTCTTTTAATAAATGAAACATTTCTTAATTCTGATTTAAACGTTTTACTTAACTCTCTCATTTAAACAAAATCACTTATTTGAATAAATTACACATTTAACTTATTCTTAACTAGACTAAGTTATCAATTAATGAAGTAACAAAGTAAACCATAGATTAAGCAAATTAGACTGATGATGTGACTAAACATTTCAAATTATTCTTAACATTACATTAATGAATTCAAAATATCACATCAAAATATCACATTTAATATTAAATTATTATATTCATGCATTCAGTCATTCATTCTCACCAGTGGCGTCCTTCGGTCAATCCTTGGGCTGAGTTCTTGCATTTTACCTCCGTCCTGCTGCCTTTCCTTTGTTTGGCCAAACGGCGACTTTTTCCCACCGGTGTTTATAATTAATGAATGAATGACGTCTCGTTTCTTGTTTTTTTTTCCTTTTCCGTCAGCGGAGTGCCGGTTTAATTACTCCGCCAGAAACTGAAAGTGAAACTTAGCAATGTCTCTATCGTATACTGATGACGTCAGTAGGTCAACGTTGTAACGGACATTCATGAGGAGGACATTTTGAAGTAAAGTACACTGAAATGTGACTCTGTGTGTGTGTGATTCAATTTGTTCTACTGGCATAATATGCACTTAGAAGTGTAACATTGGCGACGAGGATAACTATGTTCGTATAATAGTTAAATCTGAAGTGAGTTTAGTTCGTCTACGAGATGGAGAACAGTAACATCACCGTGCTGAAGTTTGATTGTTACAACGAGCCTGCCATGCTAGGTCCTCGTTGGAGCCGGTGGCTTACAGCATTCGAGCTGTTCGCTGACGGCAAAGGATTGATTATGGCGGAAAATGTCAGCGATCACAATAAAATTAGGAGAAGAGCATTACTCTTGCATCACGCCGGGACAGATGTGCAGGACATTTTTTCCACCCTTGATGACACGGGAGGTCTGGACTATGCTAAAGCAGTGAATGCACTGAAAAACAATTTTGTACCTCAGGTGAATACCGCGTTCGCGCGCCAATCTTTCTACCGGATATCACAGAACAATGGGGAGACGGTACAGCAGTTTGTAACACGTTTGCGCCAGACAGTCAAAGACTGTGCTTTTGGGGCTGACATGGCTAACCAGCTAAGGGATGCGGTACTGAGTAGATACATGTCGGAATATGTGCGGAGAAAGTTGCTTGAGGAGGGCTCGGAATTGACTCTGACAAGATCGCTAGAGATTGCTGCACAGTGCGAAAAAAGTTGAATAGCAGATGGCAGAAATGTGCTTGAGTAACACGGACACAAAGGGCACCGAGACTGTGAACCAGATATCTAAAGGAAAATGGGCCAAGAAGAGCCGAAAACATTAGGGGGAGGAAAAAGGGAAAGAGACATTTTGCTTTAGATGTGGGCACGGAGACCACTTTGCAAAAGATGAGAAATGCCCAGCACATGGACAAACCTGTAGAAAGTGCAATGGTAAAGACCACTACGCAAAAATGTGCAAATCTAAAGGTAGCAAAGGGTCAGTGAAATATGTAGACTCAAGAAAGGAAGAAAAGCAGGATGAAGATTTTGCATTTGTAGTACGTGACAGTAGCTTTAGGCCTACTGATTCAGGGGCTACGACCAATATAGTAGATAAAAATACATGGGAAGGAATAGGGGTGACCCTGAATATTCAACTATTCGAAGATTCGATCGAAGGAGCCTGATTCGACTGCCAATCTCATAGTCGAATCGTCGGCAAAACACAGGATCATTCCATTCGGGCTATAGGCGGTGCTGAATGTCTAATTTTACATATAGTTTATTCCTCCCAATAAATCATGATATATAGCCTATTTTTGTATAAATATCAAGTGCAAAACACTGCCGCCGCAGCGTGTCTATGACACAAGTGCCGCCCCTAGCACTCATAGGAAGCATCGCGCTGCGGTGTGTCAACAGGAATATAGTCGTCTCCGGAGCAGAAGAAAAAAAGAAAAGAAAAAAACGCCTTTTCGGCGGCACTTGACGCGCGCCGACGCTGTGAAATAGGACAGTGGCGTGAAGTGTAGCGGGGCGGTGCGCCGGCGGCGGTGTGGGGGTTGTACATAAAAAATAATAGGGGCGGATGTTTTGACGCGCGCTGTTCGGCGGCGGTGTCCAAAACACACCGCCAATGTCGCAAATGAGAATATGGATCAACATGGACGTCGTTAGACCTGGGCATTCGGGGCTATAGCTCCGGATCTTTTGGGAATAGCCCCGGATCTCTGAAATAAAAAATACCCCCCCCCCCCCGCTGGTCGTTGGTCCGGGCTGTATTGCGATCCCCCCGTTGGAGAAAATTGCTACAGCACCGGATCATTTCAAGTGAAGATTGGGAAAAGAGAAACCAAAGCAGAATTTACAGTAGTAGCAGGTCAGGGGATACCTGACCTGGAAGCTAGGTGTGCTAAAAGTGGGTGTAGATGTAGCAGCGGTGACTGATGTAAAGGTAGAGGTGAGGGGAAAGTACCCAAAGCTATTCACAGGGGTGGGTAAACTCAACACCAAACAGATCAGGCTGCACATCAACGATGACGTGGAACCCATAGCACAACCACTGAGATGAATACCGTTCCACCTGAGAGAGGCGGTCAACAAGAAAATAGAGGAGCTGCTAAGAATGGACATTATCGAGAAGGTTGAGGGTCCAACACCATGGGTAAACCCAGTCGTAGTAGTTCCAAAAGCAAAAGACACTGACATTCACTGGCGTAACGACGTGATGATGGGCCCCGGTGCAAATAATATTTTAGGGCCCCCGCGAATGTGTCTTCATGGGCCCCCCCCCGGCGTCTGGGGCCCGGTGCAATGCACCGGTTGCACCGTCGATAGTTACGCCAGTGCTGACATTCTACTATGCCTAGACATGAGAATGGCAAACAGGGCTATCATCCGGGGAAGATATCCGATCCCGACAGTAGATGAACTGTTACATGACATGAATGGTTCAGTTGTGTTTAGTAAACTCAATCTAAAATGGGGAGCTCACAGAACAGTCAAGAGCTATAACGACATTTGCACAGCGGAACATACCGCTACAAAAGACTCATATTCGGGGTCTCATCTGCGAGTGAGCAGTACCAACACAAAGTGGCGACGGCGCTGGCTGGCATCGAAGGAGTGGCCAACATATCAGACAATATCATCATCCACGCGCCTGACCGTGAGACACACGACAAGCGACTACGTGCTGTACTGGATAGACTAGAGAGATGTGGCCTGACCTTAAATGGGGAGAAGTGTCAGTTTGAGATGGACAAACTAGTGTTCATGGGCATATTACTATCAGAGAAGGGGATAGGGCCCACAAGTGAGAGAGTGAGAGCACTGGTCGAGGCACGTGAGCCAAAGAACGCATCAGACGTCCGCAGTTTCCTGGGTTTAGCTGGGTACAGTAGCAGATTCATACCCCAGTTTGCCGCTGTGGAGACTGACCAAGAAAGATGTGCCATTTGTCTTTGGCCCAGAACAGAAAGAGGCATTCGAGACAATCAAGAAAAAGTTAGCTGAGGCGGGCACACTGGCATACTTTGACAAAATGCCCCCACAAAAGTGATAGCTGATGCAGGGCCGGTGGGCATAGGAGCAGTTCTGATACAGGAACAGCAGGGAGCTATGGTGCCTATATGTTACGGTAGCAGGAGCCTGACAGACTGTGAGAAGAGATATTCTCAAATGGAGCACGAGGCCCTGGCACTGGTTTGGGCATGTGAACGCCTACACCCATATGTATATGGCAAGAGGTTCGACTTGGTAACAGATCATAAGGCTCTGGAGGTGATCTATAGTCCCAGATTGAAACCATGTGCCCGGATCGAGCGTTGGGTGCTCTGCCTCAAACCTGATGACTTTCAAGTGATACACATAGCCGGAAAGTACAACATTGCTGATCCTCCATCTTACTCCTGGGGGGCACTGCTAGGAAGACGATACATGCACACGGAGCGGAGGAATACGTGCGCTTCGTGGCAGTGCAGGCGACGCCCAGGGCAATGACTACGAGGGAGGTAGAGAGAGCCTCCGCAGAGGATGAAGAACTGTCTGAGGAGAGAAAAGCGATACAGACGGGCCATGAAAAGTGCTCAGCTTATGCCCGTATCGCACACAAACTGTGTACCATTGGGCAGTTAGTGCTGAGAGGGACACGGATTGTCCTACCGCAGGCCCTACAGAACAGAGCTCTAGCCTTAGCTCATAAAGGACACTTAGGTATTGTAGGGACAAAACAACATTTGAGGGGAAAGGTATGGTGGCTGGGAATGTATGGGGCGACAGAAAAATATGTCACATCATGTCACGGGTGCCAACTAGTGGCGCGGCCCGACGTACCAGAGTCATTGCGACCCACAGCTCTCCCTGATGGACCACGGCAGGACATTGCCACAGACCTGTTAGGTCCATTACCAACATGACAATCTATCCTGGTAGTTGTAGACTATTACAGCAGATATTATGAGTACGAGATCATGTGATCCACCATGACAGATAAGGTGATAGACTCTTTAGAGAACATCTTCAGCCGCCACGGTCTACCTGTCTCTATCAGATCCGACTGTGGGCCACAGTTCTTGTCATCACAGTTCCAGGACTTCTCTCAAGATAACAGCATACAGCACGTGAAGGCAACGCCTAAGTGGGCACAAGCGAATGGAGAAGTCGAGAGGCAAAACGCGTTGATCATGAAATGGATCCGCATCGCACAGGCAGAGGGACTGGACTGGCAGAAGGAACTACGCAGGTACGTCACCATCTACAGATCCATTGACCACTCCACCATGGCCAGGAGCCCCGCCGAACTCTTGTTCAATCGAAAGCTCAGAGGAAAGCTGCCAGACATCAGTACACCGAGGAGTGACCTTGAGACCTGGGACACTGATGCTGAGTGCAAGGGCAAGTCCAAAATGTACGCTGACGACCGACGCGGAGCCAAACCGTCCCCAGTGCAAGTGGGAGACGAGGTCCTTTTGTATGGCGTCAGATTAGTGCCAAAATGCACTCGCGTGATAAAACATGCAGTCGGGTGTATTATATTATTTCACACGTGTAGTTATTACCTGCGAGCGCGCAAATTCTCTCTGCACGCTCGCGCACACTCAGAGCGCTTCTCCCCGAGCGAGGAAATTGAGAGCGAGCGAGTAAATCGGGGACTCGAGAGCATTTCCTCGTTGCTTTCACATCGGACAGCCTCTCGCAGCTCACGTTCTGCTCGCTCGCAAGGAATAGTTTTGGCACTTTGGGGGAGGGAACCCAGGCAGGGCGGGCTCTCCTGTGATTGGCCGTTTCCGAGGAGCGATATTTGATTGACAGCCTTGCTTTCTCTCATGGATGGAAGTCTGCTGGTGAACTCAGAGAGTTCAATGGCGTCAGGGCAGAGGTACCTTCAGGTAAGAAAGCCTTGGCTGAATTCGGGCATTTGTGATGAACGAAAACTATGGCTTGTGTGAAATGTCATTTAAGTATGTTTCTGAGAATTTTGTTAGTGTAACTAATAATCAACATTAGTCTAGAACGTTATTACTTAGTCCGTAACGTTATGGCTAAAGCTAGCCAATAGCTAATGTTAACTTTAGGGTTAACATTAGTTAGCTTCATATTGGCTGGCAAAAATGAATATTACGTTATATGGCTAACCGAACGTTTGTAGGGTTCACATATTGTTATATCTAGCGATATGTAGTGATTATCCCGCATGCTTGCTTCTCGTTAATGTTGGCTACTTAAGATGCCAAATGGTTAGCTGCTAGGTGAAGTTGGTTAGCCGGGTTGGTTAGGGCGAATGAGCTACCGTTATCCCCATTACAACGTGGTCACGTTGGGTTTTAGGCTGCCGTGTCACTGGAGACTGGATATTATACTTTTATTTGTTCAGTTCACTGTGGGGAGTAAAGGATTTTAACTTGTGTTGTAATGCTCCCACCCTCTGTTGCGTTTGGCAGGCTTTTTGCAGTTATTAAGATGGCGGACCCGAATGAGGTAAATGCTAAAAAGTATTATACACTTGACATTAATCATCCAAAAGCCTTCTTCGGTTCTGAAACTAGGAAGAGTTGACAGTGAATAACCTTTTACATTCTTCCTGTCTTTTAACTGTAGACTGGGACATCCATCCAGCGCAACATGTCCAGTATGGAGGTATGTTGGGTCAGCTGTAGTGGTAAATATGGGCCAGTATCGCCGATATCGATATCGATACTTTTCAATAAATAAGGTGGATGCGTCATTGAATTGCTAAATCTCAATTAATTTTCATGACCTTAAGTGTTTTTTGTGATGTTTCCTTTTTTATTATTAAATAGTTAAAACCTAGGACAGAATGAGAACAAAGTTTATAATTAAATAGAAAATGCTTTATTATCAAGTTGTTTTGCTTTGCGTCACGTGACTTGCGTGACGGCGCAACATCTAAACACAAGAGGAGGGGAGCAAAGTGTGCCTGCTCTGTGCTGACACAGGAGCGGCGAGTCCGGTGACCTCTTTGCCGAAACCGCAGCATTGCAAACAAGAGCGGAACTTAAAGTAAAGAATCGATCCCAACAGGCTAGTATCGATCCGATACCGATACCGAATTGGTATCGATACTATCGATATTTGGATCGATCCGCCCACCACTAGTCAGCTGTACCACTTAGGTTAGGCTACCTACCATAGTCAAGCAGTGATATTGGAGAGAAATTAACAGACTCCTAAACACAAATACACACACCCACACACCTTGTGTGTCTCATATAGAGAGAGGTATTTATATTTTTCACTTTTCATTCTCTCTTCTCAGGACACCATTAGGAGACAGATCCTGACACGGCTCCTGCCCAAGTTGGAACTGGGACTCACAAGAGAGCCTATTGACCTTGACTACGGTATTTTGAATTCTTGTGTAGGCAGGAGTTGTATTTGTGCAATGCACTGTCAAGGCATGTGGATGTACCGACAGAAATAGCACAGGCCCTAGAGAACTTTTTTTGTCACGTGAGGGACCACCTTGAGAGGCAGCACACTGGTAGTGTCCAGCCCGATACAGTATCTGGGGAGGTGGGGCGTCCCAAGTTTGACATTGATAGAGAATGAAGGTAAACCTCCCTGTTCCCTGCATAGCAAAGATGCTCGGTGTGTTAAGGCGGACATTGTTTAGAAGATTGAAGGATTTTGGTCTTTATGCTAGACGTTATCATGAAATGGATGATGATGAGATAATATTGTGCGGACCATTACGACTGAAATGCCGGCAGCATTTCAGGAGGAGAGTGGCTGCATCATTACACTGTGTAGACTCCTTGGGCATCCTCTCCAGACTGTCAAGCCTAGGGTGCATATTGCGTAGGACCTACTCTGTCAGGGCCCCCCTTTCATTGTGGCATGTGGACACAAACCACAAATTAATCAGGTAAATACTTGTGAATAACAATATGTGTGTGTGTGTGTGTGTGTGTGTATATACATGTATATGTGTATATACTGTATATGTGTGTGTATATATATATATATATATATATATATATATATATATATATATATATATATATATAGATGTATATATGTGTATATATATATGTGTATGTGTATATATGTACTAGGCGGGGTACCGACAGGGGAAGCTTCATGTCAGGAAAAAGCGTTCACAATCAAAGGTTTGTCATGTCTGCCTCATTCCTTCTGCATAACAGTACACCAAGGCAGCTATTGTGCCTTATTAAAATTATTCTGACTTTTGTACGTGTTAAAGAGATTGTTTTGTCGTCATTAGAATCGAACGTCTGTGGCGGGACGTGAGGACCTTCGTCATTTCCAAATACTACAATATGCTTCGGAGTCTGGAACAGGATCAGTTGCTGGATGTTTCTTCCACAGGTTCAAACCAAAATCACTTTCACAGAGCTTGTCTGAAACGTATTGCTAATGGCGAGAATAACATTGCCATTGTCTTTGTTGTTCCAAAAACATTTATATGTGACTATTGTGCTATTTTGTCAGCCTTGATGCAAGCAGTCTTCAAAGGCGCAATTAATTTATTTAATATTTGACTGCCAATACTGGATAAAACCTGAGATTCATATTACAGATTACTCATTTCATGTTTTAACCCCTGCCTACCATGAACTCAACAGAAGACCTTTTCTGTGTCCACCTGGTCTTTCTTCCCGAACTGAAGATGGACCTTGAAAGTTTTGTGGAAGGTTGGAACAATCATCCTGTTCAGACTGAAAATAACAGAACTCCTGAGCAGTTGTGGTGCCTGGGTTTGATGACCACAGATATTGACCAACCAGACAACATTGAGGCACGTTTTCTAAATGCTATCAAGTGTAAAACCTTGTATGGTGTCTTATAATTGGGTCAGGTTTTGGAATCCTGTAACCTTTGTAGTAGTAGTAGGCATGGGCGTCACCATAATATAATTGGGGGGGGGACACGTCCCCCCCACCCTTGCAAAAAAGTCGTTTGGACCCCCCCACATTTGCCATCAAAAATATTAGTGCATGACTGGTCTACTAGTCCAGCGTTCTTTCCATTGCTTCACAATCAAATCCGTTCCACTTTATCAGTAGGGGGAATACCCATATAAATAGAAATCCACTCTGCGTTTTCCTGTTTTTTTAACACACAAAGCAGCATCACGCACCAAAGCAAGCCTATGTTGAGAGTCGGATCAACGACAGCAATAGACTTCAGAAACACAGACTGAACGCTGAACACAGTCACTTCAGTCCTCTGTGTATTAGTGTTGTCAGGATACCAAAATTATCGCTTCGATACCGATACCAAGTTGAGAATTGCGATTTCGATACTTTTCCTGGACAAGGAGAAACACTCTCGAATAACATTGTTGTGCTTTTCCGCGGCGCTGCGGCGGCAGTGTGAAGTGCAAAACACACTGGCGCCGCAGCCAGGGCTGGACTGGCCATCGGCCCACCGGGCGATGCACATCTTTGTCATAATAATTTATTTTTTTTAAAAGTCATTTGTCCTAACCGGAGGTGGTCTGTTACGATCGCCCCCCCCGCCCCGTCGGTGGTCGGTCCGGGGTGTGTTACGATCGCGCGCCCCCCCCCCCCCCCCGTCGCTCGTAGGTCCGGGGTGTGTTACGATCAGGGGCAGACTGGGAACAAAAATCGGCCCGGGCAATTTAGTCCTGGACTGGCCCTGGGGTTGCCGGGGGGGGGGGGGGGGGGGGGGGGGGGGGGTGCTGCGCGGTTGTTGACGTGGGGGTTCTACGCGAGGCTGGACCGGCCCAGAAAAGATCGGGACCGGCCCAAATGCGCATCGGCCCACCGGGAATTTGCCCGGTATGCCCAATGGCCAGTCCGTCCCTGGTTACGATCGCGCGCAACCCCCCACCGGTCGTAGGTCCGGGTGGGTTACGATCGCGATGTTCCTGGCACTGTGGTATGGATGAGGCCACAGCATCCCTTCAGTCATGTCTGTTACTTTGTGATTACTGTTACTGTGACTATCATTTATGTTACGCTATTATCACTATACTAATATTTTTGTATATGGCAGAAAAAGAGAATCGAGATTGTCAAGCCTTTTTGGGATTGTCAAGTGCTTTAAGTTGTGTAAATAAAGTTCCTTGATTTAATCTACATACCTTTCAACCAATTACAGGTGCTGGTCATATAATTAGAATATCATGAAAAAGTTGATTTATTTCAGTAATTCCATTCAAAAAGTGAAACTTGTATAATGTATACATTCATTCCACACAGACAGATATATTTAAAGTGTTTATTTCTATTAATTTTGATGATTATAACTGACAACTAATGAAAATCCCAAATTCAGTATCTCAGAAAATTAGACCAATACAAAAAAAAGGATTTTTAGAAATGTTGGCCAACTGAAAAGTATGAGCATGTATACAGCACTCAAAACTTAGTTGGGGCTCCTTTTGCCTGAATAACTGCAGCAATGCGGCGTGGCATGGAATCGATCAGTGGCACTGCTCAGGTGTTATGAGAGCCCAGGTTGCTCTGATAGTGGCCTTCAGCTCTTCTGCATTGTTGGGTCTGGCATATCGCATCTCTTCACAATACCCCATAGATTTTCTATGGGGTTAAGGTCAGGTGAGTTTGCTGGCCAATTAACAACAGGGATACCATGGTCCTTAAACCAGGTACTGGTAGCTTTGGCACTGTGCAGGTGCCAAGTCCTTTTGGAAAATGAAATCTGCATCTCCATAAAGTTGGTCAGCAGCAGGAAGCATGAAGTGCTCTAAAACTTCCTGGTAGACGGCTGCGTTGACTTTGGACCTCAGAAAACAGTGGACCAACACCAGCAGATGACATGGCACCCCAAACCATCACTGACTGTGGACATTTTACACTGGACCTCAAGCAACGTGGATTCTGTGCCTCTCCTCTCTTCCTCCAGACTCTGGGACCTTGATTCCCAAAGGAAATGCAAAATTTACTTTCATCAGAGAACATAACTTTGGACCACTCAGCAGCAGTCCAGTCCTTTTTGTCTTTAGCCCAGGCGAGACACTTCTGACGCTGTCTCTTCAAGAGTGGCTTAGAAGATTGACAGTCTTCCCCATGATTGCGTAGCCTACAGAACTAGACTGAGAGACCATTTAAAGGCCTTTGCAGGTGTTTTGTAGCCTGGCAAGCCAGACCTACATCAGAAAGATGTAAGGTCTGGCTCAGCTCCATCGGCAGTGTGGGCGGGATAAACGGTTGTCTTTCAAGTTCCCTCTGCACGCAATAGGATAGCGCTACAACCAATCAGAGCAACGAAGAAGGTGATGTAGTCAGAGCGACGGCTCTGACTACGTAATTAATCAAAACTCAGAATACATATTTCTTTTCGAGTAAAGATTTCAGTGCCGTTCTTTGTTCTTTCTCAAATAAAATGTTAACTTCAACAAGTCTTGAAGAGTCGCGGCCAAAGCCGAGTGGAAAGACAGCCGTTCGCCAGCAGCAGCAGCCATTGTTTACCTCTAACACGGAACCGTCGCAACTCTGTCGTCATGGTAGCCCGGCTTCCGACTCCGCCCCTCACGCTGTGATTGGTCTGACATACTTGGTGTTTCCAGCACCAAAAAGCCGACGGAGCCGTGCTAGACCTACCTGGCTGCCAAATAAATTTGCTGCCGCTAGGGGGTGTCTAGAGTTCTAGGCTAGGTGTTTTGAGTTAATTAGCTGAATAAAGTGTGGCACGAGGTGTCTTCAATATTGAACCTTTTCACAATATTCTAATTTTCAGAGACTGAATTTGGGGTTTTCATTAGTTGTCGGTTATAATCATCAAAATTAATAGAAATACACACTTGAAATATATCAGTCTGTGTGGAATGAATGTATACATTATACAAGTTTCACTCATTGAATGGAATTACTGAAATAAATCAACTTTTGCATGATATTCTAATTATATGACCAGCACCTGTATATGTAGCAGTTACACTGACTAGTGAACGGTTGAGAGGGGGACTCTACGCATCATCCATCAGCTGCATGTGCTTCACAGTAGGACAGTGCTGTAATTAAGGATGAGCTGGAGCACACTAACTTAATCTTTTTATTTGGTGCAAACACAAGTACTGACTAACGTTTCGATGTTACATCTTCTACTCTTTTGTAACTCCAAAATCAAGAGGTAAGTGATGACCATATCCTAGATTGCCGTTTGAACATTTACCACACTTTGGTAGTTGTAAAAGTGTCTGACATTTAACTAACACCCTGAGACGAACAGGACAGGAGCTGAGCAGTGGCATTAAAAACAGGGCACTTAAGCATCACAACAATTATTTAACTTTTTTTTTTTTTTGAAACCCCAACAGGGGCTTTAACATGGCTATTCATATCTGCAGACAATGCCTTTAAAAACAGGGCACTTGAGCATTGCAACAATTCCTTTACTTTTTCTTTTAAAACAGAAAAGCTACCAACAGGGGCAACAACAATTTAGCATTGCAACAATTCCTTAACGTTTTTGTTTTTTTTAAAAAGGTAAAAGCTACCAACAGGGGCAAACATGGCTACCTGTTCAACAGCGGACAAAATCATAGCCATACACAACAGCTTTTGAGAGGACATCTCTCAATTCTGCTGATGTTCCTAGGTGTGCAACTGGTAAGGTCACCGAACTGGAGCACGCATTAACGACAGGATATCATATGACATGCATACCATAGCGCACCCGACAGACATTTTACACTGGACCTCAAGCAACGTGGATTCTGTGCCTCTCCTCTCTTCCTCCAGACTCTGGGACCTTGATTCCCAAAGGAAATGCAAAATTTACTTTCATCAGAGAACATAACTTTGGACCACTCAGCAGCAGTCCAGTCCTTTTTGTCTTTAGCCCAGGCGAGACACTTCTGACGCTGTCTCTTCAAGAGTGGCTTGACACAAGGAATGCGACAGCTGAAACCCATGTCTTGCATACGTCTGTGCGTGGTGGTTCTTGAAGCACTGACTCCAGCTGCAGTCCACTCTGTGAATCTCCCCCACATTTTTGAATGGGTTTTGTTTCACAATCCTCTCCAGGGTGCGATTATCCCTATTCCTTGTACACTTTTTTCTACCACATATTTTCCTTCCCCTCTCTATTAATGTGCTTGGACAGAGAGCTCTGTGAACAGCCAGCCTCTTTAGCAATGACCTTTTGTGTCTTGCCCTCCTTGTGCAAGGTGTCAATGGTCGTCTTTTGGACAACTGTCAAGTCAGCAGTCTTCCCCATGATTGCGTAGCCTACAGAACTAGACTGAAAGACCATTTAAAGGCCTTTGCAGGTGTTTTGTAGCCTGGCAAGCCAGACAGCATTGCAACAATTCCTTAACGTTTTTTTTTTTTTTTTAAAAGGTAAAAGCTACCAACAGGGGCAAACATGGCTACCTGTTCAACAGCGGACAAAATCATAGCCATACACAACGGCTTTTGAGAGGACATCTCTCAATTCTGCTGATGTTCCTAGGTGTGCAACTGGTAAGGTCACAGAACTGGAGCACGCATTAACGACAGGATATCATATGATATGCGTACCATAGCGCACCCGACAGTCATGGTCAAATTCAATTAGTATTTTAAATTCTTCCCGGTCCGCCGCACCTAGGGGTACATGGCTCTGCCCAGTTAGCCACTGACAGAATTTGCCAACATCAATGTTCTCACTTCCAGCGTCTTCGGGCTGTTCATCTTCCGTTTTTTCATCTGCTCCTAGAAAAGTGTTCAATCACAGTATAAAAGGGAAAATCCAGTGTAAATCAATCCTGTTGTTCAAGTTCACTACATACAGACCATAGAAAAAGAAAGTATGAGAATTTGCCATAATATAGACAAATATATGGACAGGCAGCTGACCTAATGGGGCATCTCCTCATTTTCACTTTTGAGATGCCCCCCTGCTTTAAGCTGCCTGTACATAACTTGGCCCATGTCGTCCCAAATTGTCTCATTATTTTTCCAATGGGTATTATCCAAGTGATACTCTTAGAATATCGAAATTAGAATATCCTGCAAGAGGCAATTTTACAGAGTATAGTGTGAAGTTTCCATCGTCAGTGACGTTTGGGGAGCCATGTCGTCTGCATGGTGTTGGTCCCCTGTGTTTTATCAAGTCCAAAGTCAACACAACCGCCTACCAGGAAGCTTTAGAGCACTTCATGCTTTCCTCTACTGCCAAGCTTTATGGAGATACTGATTTCATTCTCCAGCAGTAATTCATGCAAAAGGAGTCCAAACCAAGTACTGATTACATATGCATGATAATACTTTTCAGAAGGCTGATATTTCTGTATTTAAAATCATTTATTTTTTATTGGTTTCTATAATATTAAAATCTGAAATTTTGAATGTGGGGTTTTCATTAGCTGTAGGCCATAATCATCAAAATTATAACAAATAAAAGCTGGAAATATCTCGCTTTGCATGTAATGAGTCTATATAATATATTAGTTTCACCTTCTAAGTTGAATTACTGAAATAAATGAACTTTTGCACGATATTCTAATTTTTCAAGTATCACCGGTATATAGGGGCATAGGCCTATGCATACATAATGTGAAAATACACATCGTTCACCTTTATCCTCCAAATCCTGGATGTAATCCTGAAGGTCATTCACGATTCTTGCCTCTCGCTGGCGTTTGACTGATCCCGTCTCACTGAAGATGGGCGACAGGGAGCTCACCAAGAAATCAGCATCAACCCAAGTTACAGAAAAGGGGGAAAATGCTTTTCTCTCCCTAAATACTTACAATATCAATTCAATGTTGAATTATTGAGAATGAGTTTCTTACCTTCCTACAAAGATCTTGTACGAAAAACTGTCTGCATATGTCCTTTTCGGCCCGGATCATGTCGAGGAGGTTGTATATTTTCAGCCCAGTGCAGAGTTGTTGTAGTATAGGCACTAATCTAATTGTCGCGTGTAGGACAACAGCCCTTTAAAAGTAAACAAACTTGAACAAGTCCAATCCCATCATACAATTTGCACCTACATGAACAGTATCTTACCGTACAATTTCTTCTTTTCTTTGGATGGCCACAGGTCCTGTGTAACCACACACCACAATTTTCTCTATCTCTAACACAGAGGTATCATCAGCTGCCAGGATCGTATAACACACAAACGCATACTGTCATTAGGGATGAGCAATGATCGTGAAATATCCAAATGTTCGTTTTGTCATAGAATATTGAATTGTCTTTTTGATAGTCGCAACGTGCTAATAGACAGGCGGCGCTAACGCATCTAAAAGCTGTAGTCTAATGGCATTTCCAAAAAACTATGGTTGCCGATTGCATCTCAAACATTGTTCTGTCCTGGTTGTTTGAAATCGCTGAGCTCTACTGACCTACACAACACTGGGCTAGTGAATGGGTGACGTTACTACCAGGGTTCTAAATTAACTTTTTTGATTACCAGCCAATTTGGCTGGTAACTTTCTAAAGTTATTCTGGGGCTTCAGAGTAATGTGTCCGAGGAGAGTAGCCCTCTGCGAGGGTGGTGCGCGATTGTCGACGGGGGAGGGGGCGTGATTGTTGACGGGGGGTGCACGATTGTCAACGGGGGGGGGGGGGGGAGCGCGACGGTTTCGGTTGAGTATGTGGGGATTTTTTCGGTCGCAATTGGTTTGCACATTTTTAAAAGTGGTGGGGACAAAATTCAAATTATAAATGGTAATCTATGCCTCCCCCCCGTAATCTACGCCTATGCACACACGCCAGCTTTAACCGCTGTTTTCTTTTTTATCCGCACTTCCAGACCGTCACCGGGGCTTCAGAGTAATGTGTCCGACAAGAGTCTCCCTCTCGGACACACTCGCTAGCTTTTACCGCTGTTTTCTTTTTTATCCGCACTTCCAGACCGTCACTTCAGAGTAATGTGTCCGAGGAGAGTAGCCCTCTCGGACACACACGCCTCCTTCCTCTTCTCGCCCCCAGTCTGTCCAACCAACCACTGCCGCATTTAGTTTACGTTTAGGCTAACGTTACTTTTTAATTTACTTTAGCTCACTTCTTCTTCTTCTTCTTCTGCTTCTTCATGTTTTCTGTTTCCATGGTTACTCGCGCTGGTTGGTTGCACTCAGAGCTATAGAGTAAATATGTGTTTACTCTATAGCCAGAGAATGTCTAATAAGGAGAGAAGTTCCACTCTCGGTTTACTTCCGGGTTCTGAACTGTTGCAGTTCCCCTCTGGTTCCATGTGAGGGCGCTCACCGGACGAGTGCAGAATGAATGGCGGTCTATGGAGCTATACCCCTCAAACTCCACTTTTCTCAGGATATAATTTTTTGTCTAGTAATTTGAATGTTGCTTTCGAAAGGGGATGCAAAGAAATTACACATTGCTGGGTGTTAGATTTTTTAGAGTCACTTATTTGCTTTAAAAAAGTCTTTTAAAATATCAATGACGTCATACACATCTTACGACCAGAGATACTGCTTTACGGCAAGCCTCTCCCTTTCCCTCAAGGCATCGACAACACAGCGGACACAGGTTAGGCTCTCTCCCTGTCAATACAAACAGTTCAACCAAAAAAAGTTGCTGTGTTAAAAAAAAAAGAACTTGGGCGAAAAAGTCCAGCTTAACATTGTGGTCCCGCTTCGGATGCCAAGATGCCATCAAGCAGGATCTCTGGTCGTAATCAGTCCTTCACTGACCAATCAGCATTCATTAGCAGAATGCTAGCGTGTTATGGGCAACAACAACTCGTCCTGTGAGAAATCGAAAGGACATAAGTACTCGTTCATTCAACTTTCGATCTATAACCCATGTTGTACTTGTAAAAACTACAATCAAATCTGAGATTTCTCAATGAGAATCAGGTGAAAGAGACACATTTAGCCGTCTAGCTCCATCTGCTCCCATTCATTCTGCACTCATGGGCGATCGCCCCCAGTGGAGCTCTGGTGGAACTGCAACCAAAATTCGGTACAATGGGACTTAATAGGGAGTGGACAGGCTCTCCGTAGACGGGCTCTGCTATAGCTCTGGTTGCACTGCCTGCGCGCAGCCAATGGGCATCTTATATGTCATCACATAGCATCACGACAGTGTTCATGGGAAATGTAGTCAGTACTGTCCAGGGAGCGAGAACAGTAGAGCGGCTCTGACTGACATGACTGCCTCATGCATCACCGGCCAAACTGGCTAGTAAGATTTTATTAACACCCGCCAAAATGATTTTTAACCCTCATTTGGCGGGTTGGCGGGTGTTAATTTAGAACCCTGGTTACTACCCTTCCTATTTACATCAGTGCACTCGCTACTGAGACCATGCGTTGAACGACCACGCGTGGTGGTTGTGGCTAGAAGGGATACAGCTACAGCCATGCGTGGTTGTAAATGCCGTTGACAGGCGAATGCCCTTTCTTCCTTATCAGTTTTATCCATTGAAAACAGTGAAAACAAAACTTTAAAGACCTAGAATAGCTACCCTTGCATCAAATCCTACCTGTTGAATCAAGTCTTTGAGTAACGTCACAAACATCTCCTTCTGTTAATGCAGCACATTCCAGTTCTCCTGTGGCGATGTAATTATAGCACCATGGCATTAAAAATTTGGAGGTGGCCCACCCTGGACAATGCTGACGGCAAAGATTTCACCAAGGGTCCTGCAATAAAGTTGTTTTTGTTTTTTTAAATGTATTTTATTTATTAATCCGCACTTCCAGACCGTCACCGGGGCTTCAGAGTAACGTGTCCGATGAGAGTAGCCCTCTCCCGGACACACACGCCAGCTTTTACCGCCGTTTTATTTTCAACTTTATTTTTTTTATATTTATATCTGACTGTATATTTTATTCATTTATTTACAGACTGCCCTGTTAAGTTCAGACAGTGTTTAAGAAGTGCAGTCCACGTTTACATATCATGTTTCATGAAACGTGAAAAGTTAGACATGTTGAAGAGGTAAAGCCACAGATTTGTTTGCTTTATTGTTGTAATCTGTGCTTTAAATAAATCTGATATTGTTTATTATGAAACAGATTGATTTATTGCTTGTGTTCGTTGAAAAATACATGAGAAGAGGACCTTGAAAAAATAATCGCATATTAAATCGCAATCGCAATATTGAGGGGAAAATAAATCGCAATTAGATTATTTTTCAAAATCGTTCAGCCCTAATACTGTGTAAGGTAAGGTTTGATCTTCCTAATGTTGAAGAGTGATAACAGCATACTGTCATGACCTACTCGAAGTTCTGACCGTCCACATCTGTCATACTGTACTTGGGCGCTTTCCCGGCGGTCCCCCTCCTCGAAGAAACGCCTCTCCGCACCAGCAACCATGTCTTTTCAAAAAAGGAAAGTACAGATTTAATTAACATTAAAATAAACCAATTTGATCAGGGATTTGCATAAACTTCAGTATTTAAAAGTACAAAAAAAAGGGAGAAAAATACCAGTTAAAGATTCTTTCCGGAGTGCACCATTATCGATGCCTGCCTCTCCAATGAAGGTGACCCGGAGAGGGTTTACAGGAGAAGACCGCTTCCGGCTCTGCCTCTGCCACTGCTTCAACCCACGTTCAATCAGTCCCTCCCTGGTCACACAGACACTGAATGTGATCGAAGTGTCGACTCTTTGCTTGAGAGTCCTTAACACGTCAGACACATCAGAAAAGCCCAAAGCTCTTTAAAAAAGAAAGACATTAAGGGAATAAGATTAGTTCAATCAAGACAAACAGAACAGCAGAAAAGAGCAACTTCCACAGCAATATATGAATGAATATGAGTAGTATCAGACAGATACAAGAAATATGATTTACCGTTCTGACTTTTGTGCCTGGCTAGACTCCGTTTCATCACATTCACTGAGATAAAGAAATTCAAGATTCAACAAAAACAAATTTCATAGCTTTTACAGGTTACATGCAAATATTTAGCAAAATAATGCATAGGAAAGGTGAAAAAAATAATTCATACATACCGTTCTCCACATGTGCTGGCGTGAACCTCTACCAGGTCGCTGGCCAACCACAGTTCACAAATGGGACAAGTTGTCTGCAAGCAAAACAGTAAAAGTGTGTAAGACAGTTCTCAGAATTGAGGAAGATCAGCTAAGTTGCAAAAAGGACAGCTGTAAGGAGAGCTTAGTACCAAAAAATTAAATACTAAAAAAAAACACAGACTTCCATAAGATCCCTTTACCTGTGAGTAGAGAACAAGTGAGGAGAGAAATTGCCTTCAAGCTATAATGTACTTTTTTTTGCTCTTACTTTTACTTTGGGAGTGTCAGACAAATGCACTACTGTCCCCTGCAAACAAGAGGACATGTCTTAAATATATCAGAGTATACTGTTACCACAGTTCTGCATTTGCAAAACAGGGACAGGTGAAGTGGAAGATGCTAGACTGCTTCTCCCGGGAAAATGAAAACATGCAAATACAAGAGCAGTGTATCCATTCCATAACAGCTATATATGACAACATTCAAGATTTGTTTTGTAGCTTACCATAATATCTTCATCGGCATCATTATCATCATCTTCATGATGACCTGAGTGAGGCTATTAAATAAATACAAAAAAACAAACAAACAAAAAAAAACAGTAAATACAGTAATCACACCAGAAGCTTCCGTCTTAACCATTCCATAGCAAGTCCACATGGACCTGCCATACACTGTAGACTAGAAAGTTTCCATAATATGTTTTGATCGGAATGACATACCTGAGAACTGGCACAGGTGTCTACATGCAGCTGAAGAAGCTGGAGCGGCACATTCTGGCTGCAGTTCACACACCTGGCCTTCGGCATTTCGTTAAATTCTAAGGCAGTGAAGGGCAAGGGGGCAGTGTTGAGCCTGTGTTGGATTGGCATTATATAGAGGCATCCTTTGCCTCCCCAGGCCCTTGCCAATCCAGCACCCGTGTATCCCGTCTCATCAGGGGAGACCAAGTTAAGGCGGCGCTGACCAGAGCCCCCTGTATGGGAATAATTATAACTTGTTTAATTCATTAACATGCACAGGGAAATACACACATTCAGTACAGTGCTTACCCATAGCTTTATGCAGCATCCATGCAGCATCCATGCAGCATCCATGCAGCATCCATGCAGCATCCATGCAGCATCCATGCAGCATCCATGCAGCATCCATGCAGCATCCATGCAGCATCCATGCAGCATCCATGCAGCATCCATGCACCCTCGAGGTCACGCATCTTAGGATACGCAGCACAAAGAAGATCAGCTATCTGTGAAATTAAAACATTCAAGTAAGATTTTAAAAAGGCCAGTGTTGTACTCAATTACAATGAATACATTAACAAATGTAAAAAGTTTTACAATTTTAAAATCAGGCTTGAGACTTAAGAGAAAGAAAATTTCATTTTAAAGCACAAGTTCGGTTTTTTACACATTAAGCCTAGTTTGCAGATTGTTTATGATGAAAAACAATGGCTAAGATCTGTTCTGTTCCGAATTTTCGGTTATTGCTGGAGCAGCGCCCCCCCACACAAACAATGGCGGCATAGGTGCATTCAAACAGTCCGAGTGCACCTATGCAGCCACTGTGGGGGTGGGGGCTGCTCCAGCAACAACTGTAAACTCGGAACAGAGCATTTGTCAACATTTCGATCTTAGCCATTGTATTTCATTGTAAACGATCTGCAAACTAGGCTTAATGTTTAAAAAAACGAACTTATGCTTTAATTTTCCTTGCCACATTCAGTAACTAAGTCCATGGGCTGCTATGTGGGACACCCAAATGTACACAACATCGAAGTCCCAATTCCTAAAACAACAATATATAAAACCAGGTCAGATACTGTACCTCCTGATGGTCAGCAGCCTCTGGGATGGCTATAGTCCTTCTGCCCAGGCCCGCCTGGAGAAGAACCATTTCTTCTGATTGCTTCAGGGTTTTTTCCAATGCAGCATCCAATAACAAAAAATGGACTTGGGACATCTTCCCAGCAGGTCTTTTTCTCTGGAACCTAGGCCCATTCCTGAACATTACAGGGAAAGCCCTGGACGAAATGTGTTCAAAGCAATTCAAGACCTCTACTAAATAACTTCCAGAAAGTTTTATTTCATTTCACACAAAGTAAGGTCATGCTACACTAACATACAAACCTGGACATGGTCCCAGGTGATGTAGGCATTGCCCTGCTCTGACCTGAGCTCTGTACCGTTTGTCTGGATTGTCCCTGATCTTCAGTTACAATACATTCAACACAATTAATTTAGTGGCTTCACATCATTGCCTACGTCATTGATTCTCAAACTGTGGTCCGCAAGATCCATATAGGCCAGAAACATATGGATGGTCGACATATAAACACTCATAGCAAAGAGAATTGTGTTTGTACTGCATCTTATGTGTTTCAAATAAGTGTGTTCCTTTACTTTTTTAACTGGATTGTGAATTTATTCTACAAACTTGATCATGGCCATGACGTCCATGGCCATCTTGCGCAAATTCTGCTGAGGAATTAGAGAAATATGCACTTATTACAAGTTAACAATGTCAAACAACCCAGAAAATGTAATTTTAATTCTGCGGGCGCGCAAATTCTCTCTGCGCGCTCGCGCACACTCAGAGCGCTTCTCCCCGAGCGAGCGAGTAAATCGGGGACTCGAGAGCATTTCCTCGTTGCTCTCACATCGGACAGCCTCTCACAGCTCACGTTCTGCACGCTCGCAAGGAATATTTTTGGCACTTTGGGGGAGGGAACCCAGGCAGGGCAGGCTCTCCTGTGATTGGCCGTTTCCGAGGAGCGATATTTGATTGACAGCCTTGCTTTCTCTCATGGATGGAAGTCTGCTGGTGAACTCAGAGGTCTGAACGAGACAACAGCGTCAGGGCGGAGGTACCTTCAGGTAAGAAAGCCTTGGCTGAATTCGGGCATTTGTGATGAACTAGCTATTTTGACAAATGTATAACCGCACATATAACACTAAGCTGTAATATCCTCACATAGCCACAAGGGGACAGGAACAAATACATAAGCTGTAATATCTACACATAGCCACTAGGGAATAGAAACAAATATATAAGCTGTATTAACCGCACCTGGCCACCAGATGGCAGCACACATAGTACACTGGGGGCGGGCGCTCAACACTAGCCAATCAGAGCATATTATGCGTCATAGAGGCCACGCCTGCCCAGGTAGTACCAAACCACAACTGGGGGGAGAGCAGAAACTCTAGAGGCCGCGTATCTGTTAGATATCCAGCTAAGAGTCGCTCCACGCATGAACTATACAATACCCCTCCTTTTGCTTCATAGATAATAGACCTAAAGCTAAACAAATAAAGTGAGTTAAAAGCGATCCTGTGTCGGCGGCCTTCTTCCTCAAAGAACATCACAATGGCTAGCTTTACCCATGGTTAACGTTACGGACTAAGTAATAACGTTGTAACTAATGTTGATTATTAGTTACACTAACACAATTCTCAGAAATATACTTAGCCTAGATGACATTTCACACAAGCCATAGTTTTCGTTCATCACAAATGCCCGAATTCAGCCAAGGCTTTCTTACCTGAAGGTACCTCCGCCCTGACGCCGTTGTCTCGTTCAGACCTCTGAGTTCACCAGCAGACTTCCATCCAACATTAACGAGAAGCAAGCGAAGAGCTTTCACACAGCGAATAAAGGCATCAACCAATCACGTTACAACGTCACGACAATGGCGGACCTGTTGATTGTTTGCATTTCTCATCACCCTGTATTATTTGATAAAGGTGCTAGCATCCCCAGAAGGACCTCAAACTGTCCCAGCGACATCCTACAATATGTCCGGAACCGGCCGTGGCAGAGCTTCAGCTCCTGTATTATTATTTATTATATTATTATATTAGTATTATTATATTATTATTAGCGGAATTCTCCTTCTCTTTCTCTACGTTTTAAAATGGGATGTACCCCGTGTAGGGGTGCTAACCCCGGTGTCCCCATAGACATATATACGTAGACGCCTCATGACGTGCTGGAACGTAACCCAGCGTCGCCGCCATATTGGTTGGGTCTCCTCACTCTAGTCTAGCATAGGAGTCAACGGGAGAGCAAGCTATGCAGTATTTTGTGCAGTTTACGGCGCAGTATTGACACCAGGTCGCGTGGGATTACCTTTCACAAGTAAGATTGAACAATAATTCTTATTTATTTATTTATTTATTATTTTTTTATGAAAGTCCTGTATCATAACTAAATCTCTGCCGTTTGTAACAAACCAAACCGTGTGAAAATCCGGTAAAAATTCGGGGAGTTATGCTTATTATTGTAGTTGGGGATACACCTTCCTCAGTAGAAATAAATGCACTGGGGGCGCACTGGGGACCCATCCAAGATTGCGGCCGCGCTGATACGTCAGCTCCAACAGGCAGCATCAGTCTATGAGGCGTCTACGTAGATTATGTCTATGGGTGTCCCGGCCAAATTCCCAACCTGGCTCTTATACCATCATGGCCACCTAATCATCCCCTGGTCTCTAATTGGTTAGTTTCATTCCTCACCTCTCCGCTGAGCCAGTGTGTGGTGAGCGTTCTGGCGCATACTGGCTGCCGTGCATCACCCAAGTGGGTGCTACACACTGGTAGCGGATGAGGTGTCATATCCCCCCCCACACACACACACTATGTAAAGCGCTTTGGGTGTCTTGAAAAGCGCTATATAAATGCAATTAATTATTATTATTATTATTATTATTGTTATTGTTATTACCCAAAATCTCCTCTTCTTTTGTCGAGTGAGGAGGGCTAGGACCAGATCATCATCACTGGATGATGTTGAATGCATCATTTCTCCTGAAGAATGAGCTGGCGCGAATCTTTTCAAACCTTTTATTGAACAATTGTCGCAACTGTCGCAAATTTGCATTGCTGAGGTATGAATAGTTTTGATGCAAAATATTTGCAGGCGAGTATTTCGCTTTTTCGTGTCGTTTATTTGTCACGCCCCCGGTGTGTAAAGGACTTAAAGCTCAAACAGTACCTGTCAGGTTAGCCGTGTGTGTACTTCTTACATGTTTGGTGGGTAAAATAAATATGTTTTAAATTCAAATCAGAGCATCTTCCGTGTCTGGAATTGAATGTTTTCTTGAGTCTATAAGGTAACAATAATATAATAATAAGATAACCTTGTTTGACTTGTGAAATGGAAGAAAATGTTGGTTTTGTCTATAGTATACTATACTAGGTACTTGTACTATATTAACTGTGTTAAATAGAATTGCATTACTAAAAAGAGACTAAATTTTCATTGACTAAAACTAGACTACAATGTCATCAGTTTTCGTCGACTAAAACTAGACGAAAGTCATGGATAATTCTGACTAAAATAAGACTAAAATGCTCAGACTTTTAGTTGACTGAAACTTGACTAGACTAAAAAGAGTATGAATGTGACTAAAACTAATAACGACTAAAATGAGTTTTACACAAAGAGTAGACTAAAACTAAAATGAAAAAAGGGCGCCAAAAACAACATTAAATGGAACATGACAGAGACTCTCTTCCAGTGTGTGTGGCAATAACTGGTTTATCCTGGTTGCCTTGATTCTTCATGGTCCACCAAGTGTGCAGCCACACCCAGCCCCAGAGTCTAATCAGTCTGACTGGGGCCAGGGCAGTCATCAACTACACAAGGGCTGTGTTAGGAACCGCATACTAACGTAGGGCAACTACATACTCGCCTGACTGAAGAGATGTAATCGCTTGTGTGGCAGTAAGCTCACGCCGCATACTCAACATTTTTTGCTAATCTAGTATACATCTGGGCATTCCTCGCCCTACACAAAATCCACATACTATGCAGTGTGAACACACTACATACTCAATTTGACATCATACTTAGTATGAATAGTATGTTAGTATGCAATGCCAAACACAGAGATGCAGTGGGTGATCCGGGCTGTGGTGGTAGTGATGGGCATCATATATACCCATTAATAAAAAATAAAAATAAAATGCATGCAAATAAAATAAAATATAGTAAAAAATATATATAAATCATATTACACATTAAATGTGTTGAATCTGGAGACTAGCATGAGTTTTAAGCCGATTCAACCATATTTAAAAAAGCATATTTAATGCATCTCAAGCCAAGAAGCCATTGTGGTATATTCTTCTCGGCTGCCAGAATACTGGTTTGTGGATGATGAAATGATGGAGGTCCGCTCCCAAAAGTGTCTGAGTAAATAACTTTTTATTTAACAGAGAACACAAGCGGGATGACATTCTATGCATCTGAATGGTGGCCGAATCTTCTCCCAATCTGTGTCCGAATCCCCCAAAGGGGTCCGAAACCTGAATCCTCTCTAATGCACACACTTCTTATAGGCCTGAGCCAGACCATACCATACTTGGCTCATTTCCGAGGGCCGAAACTGCCCTCCCTGGCTAGCAGATAACGTTTAGATTTTATGACCAAGATAACCCCAAAGAGAGCTTTTAACGTAAACAATTAGCACTTAGGGATGTCTGTTTGTCTCCTTTAATTTACACCGTTAGCATTTAGGTTTATCTATATCTCTAAGTTGTAAGAGGACACCTCTGTGTTCTTCTCCTAGAGCAGAAGCATTCTTTGTGTAAAGGATGAGTGAATATGATGAACAAAAGAAATAAGGAGAACAACCTGTAACAGAAAATACACTACACCATTTATGGCTGAAGACCATGTAGAGAAACTATAAGGAATAACTCGAATTACCAAAATCATAAATAAATACAAAATAACAAATGTCACTAAATTGTAATTCTTGCAGGCACACACACTAATGGCTACATTCAATGGGTACTGACCTCATATTAAAAAGTTCAGCCAAGGCTGTAGTCAGGTTCTGACAACACAACCACGCCAGTGGTGTCTTCAACCACGACAATGATGCAACAAAAATATTAGAATTATTGATTTTATATTGGTAGCAAAAGCTGCTGCTGCTGCTCCTGGTTCGGAGGGGGAATAAACCAGGCAGGTCACGGGCCAGGTTGCCAACTCCCTGAAAAATAAAAAAGGGACACCTCATTGGCAGGGCCGGCCGACCCTCTATCTGTGAGACAGACAGATGGACAGATAAAGACAGAGACAGACAGAGATTAGAACAGCAGCGTTCAGATTCCTTAAACCCGTCTGTCCAGTTGTAGAGCGATACCGGGTGCAGTCATCGACATCGGACGTGTGTACGTTTGTCTTCTTTTCAGTTAAGTTGATCACATCAAGTGTGTCGGGTTGATCTGGTCCACGAGCCATGGAGATTCAGGACTCAGCATGTAACTAACATCTAAACCCTACCTGACCCCTTGTCCCATATGGTCCTCTAGCCACACACATACTGTACATTATATGTTACATGGATGCCCAGATAAGCCTATCTGGCCTATGGATGTTGAACTATAGGCTACTGAAGTGCTATGCAGGTACGTCCGGTGCGGAACATTCAACACCATGTAGACAGGATGAGAGAATGAAGGGAGGGAGAGAGAGAGAGAGAGAGAGAGAGAGAGACAGAGAGAGAGAGAGACAGACAGACAGAGTCATGTCACCTCTGCTAATGTTAAGGCTTGAGAGTTGTTTGTGAAATAAACATTTTAAAGGTTTATAGTTTCCTGTGTTTTTGTCATAGAGGTGTGGTTATACTTTTAATCTGGATCGCCTGATAACATAATGTTAATCTTAATGATGAAGACTATTTCATCATACATATGCATCATAGCTTTTTTGTATGCTGGTGGGGCCCCACGTCGTGCAGTAGGTGCCCTTTTTTTCCCGCCCCTGCCCTTCAAACAGTCTGCCACTGGTGTGAACACTAGGGACAGTATGAAATGTAAACACTAAGAAATGCAGAGTAACAGATATAAACACTATAGACAGTAGTGTATTCATATTTATACGACTGTATATCTGATCTATAGTGTGAACATCGTATTCGTAATCATACCTCGAGCTAACATAACATTAGGATGTGAGTAATTATGACCTTAGAAGCATGAGCAATAAGGGGACTCTCCCCAGCCTCAATTTGGTGTTGGGGGTATGTGGAGGGTGTGTGTGGAGTGTGTGTTGTTGATAGCTGGTTTACAGCCTCACCTGGCCTGAGTCAGACTGATTAGACTCTGGCTGGGTGGGGCTGCACACCTGTGGTGCAGAGCAATCATGGCACCCAGGATAAACCAGCTATCCACACACACACTCATGGAAGGATCCTCTGTCATGGCAGCTTGTAACATCGGCTCGGCTTGTAACATCTTGCTATCTCCAATAAAAGCATACTTATAAACAACATCTACCTGTGTCAGAGGGCCCCAGGAAAAGCCAATTAGGTGGCGTGTGGCAGGCGCAACTGCCACAACTGCTAACTTGCCAGACTTAATAACTATTCCCTACGAACCAAAATCGGCCTTGGAGCCTATTATTGTCAATAGCACCATGAAGTTAGATCTTAGCGTTAGATCTCTAGCTAACAAATCATCATAGTTAATGATCTTATTACCACTTCTAAACTCGATTTTATGTTTTTAACTGAAACATGGTTCGAACAAAATAACAAAAAAAATAGCAACTATTCTGATTGAGACAGCTCCTCCCAACTTTAAATTCTTGGATGTATGTAGATCTGAAAAAAGAGGTGGAGGGGTTGCTGTTATATTTTAAAATGTATTTCAGGATAAACAGATGTAATTTGGTGATTTCCCATCCTTCGAATATCTTTGTGCTGTTTTGAAATTTTCCCCCAGATTTCTCCTATTAATTATCTACAGGCCATTATTCTAGAATCTCCACTGACTCTGACTGTCTAGTTATAACTGGTGACTTTAATTTTCATACTGATGATTTGAATGATACAGGTGCGAAAGAACTCTTTGCTATGCTGGACACATTTGAACTGTCTCAACATGTGAAAGGGGCTACTCATTGTAAGGGGCAGACCCTGGACTTGATTATCACAAAGGGTCTCAGTGTTTCTGATATCTTTGATTGATCCTTCCCTGTCTGACCACTTTTGTGTTTTCTTTTATTCCTTTATTCCTGACATACAGATCAAATTAAATACTATAAAAAAAATGGTATATCAATTAAACTTCTAGTGCACTCTTTAAAAAGGCCATCTCCATGTTACCACCTCCCTCCCCAAGTTCTACTGATGATCTTGTAGATAACTTTAATTCCAAAATTGTGAATGATATAGATGTCGTTGCACCTTCTAAAGTTAAAATAATCTCTGGTAAGCAAAAAGCACCCTGGAGAAATGCTGCTTCTGTAACAGCCCAGAAAAGACATGCCGGAAAGCATGAACGCATCTGGCGAAAAACAAAACTTCATGTTCACCATGACATCTATAAAGAGAGCCTCCATGCCTACAATTTGGAAATAAAAAGTGCTAGAGAAACCTTTTTCTCCAATATCATTAACAGCATCACTAATAATGCACAAACCCTATTTGAAACGTTTGATTGACTGACCAACCCCCCAACACAAATACCCCCGGAACTCCTTTCCACCCAGAAATGCAACAAGTTTGTGTCCTTTTTACTGATAAAATTGAAGGCATTGGCCAAACATCAATATTTCTGCCTCAAACAAAATTGTTGGATCACTACCTTGTTTAGACAAAAGTAATGTGGTAATGATGACTCACTTTAATGTCATAGATTCAAAAACTCTTGAGGAAACGGTGAAACAACTTAAGCCATCCACATGCTGCTTTACCTACCAGCTTCTTTGAGAATGTTTTTGACTGCCTCGTACTGCAAATAGTTAACAGTTCCCCTCGGGAACAAGCGCTGCGCGTTCCTGTACTCTGGAGGCGTGGCTTCGGGGGGGGCGAGGAAAGGGGGTTGGACTTTTGAATTGTTTTTTTTCTAAATGCTGTGTGCTCAAACCGTTTTTCCAACATCCTCCACCCTACCTTTAAGTTGGTTCAAGTCATATCTACAAGTTGCCATGGAAACAATAAATATTTTGTTTTCATTGGCAACTATGTGTCTGAACTAACTAACGTGAGTAATCCAAGACTAAGAGGACTCATCCCCCACACTATGCGGCAGAGCCCAATTGATATGACAAAAGATAATAATAATGATTTCCTTGCAGATGCATGCAGATTAAGCTCCACCTCATGACAAAGACAATGCAGGCTGTTAACAAAAAGGGCACACAGACAGTTTAGATAACTAGGAAACATTGATGCAGCAGGTGAACCATGGCTCTGAATGTACCAGGAGTGGTGGTGATGGTCTTTTTCTACCTCATGGTCCTTGGAACCGGAATCTGGGCCTCGTTCAAATCCAAGAAGGAGATCAAGAACAGTTCTGTGGACCCGATCGATATGGCCCTGCTAGGAAACCGAGGAATCAGCCTGGTGGTGGGCATGTTTACCATGACTGGTGGGTCCACACATTATTCCTCCTCTTCGTCAATGTCCTCAATGTTTGAGTGAAAGTTATAGAGCAGAACGCATAAAAACTACCTGGAGAGTTGAACTGACCTAGAATCATGTGCGAAAGTAAGTGTGTATGTGTGTGTGTTTGTGCTTATCCTGTAGCTACATGGATTGGCGGAGGTTTCTTCAGTACTTTGGCTGAAATGACGTACATCCCCTCGAGTGGAGTCAAGGAGGCTGTGCTCGTCGTCTCTGCATACACCACAGCCTTCATTATCTGTAAGAGCCTTAATAATGAGCTGTAAGAGCCTTGATTAATGATCTATAAGAGCCTTCATTCATTATCTGTAAGAGCCTTAATTCATTATCTGTAGCGCCTTAATTTGTTATCTGTAGGGCATTAATTCATTGTGAACCTTAATTCATTATCTGTAAGAGCCTTCTTAGTTCATTATCCGTGGAGCCTTAAGCTCATTGAGCTCTTGGAGGATACCTGAAAAACCAGTCTTTCAGAAAACAGTTGAAATACATATGCCAGGAGAACATGTTTTTGACAAAGTCAATCACACACAGACCAGACTTCTCAAGAACGGGGGGGGGTTAGAGACAGAGGTCTGGCAGGGAGGGCAACAAATACTAACACACAAGACAACAAATGTGTTCTGTATGCCTGGGAAGTAGATTAGTGGCATTGACTTCTTAGGTGGGGAAAGGTCCATAGGAGAAGTGGCGGCGTCATGATATGTAAATGTATGACTACCTAGTCGAGAAATCTGTGAAACAATTCCTGCTGGGATACATTGATGTAGCCACGGTCAACAAAGAAGATTCGGCAGCACCCACTAGTCAAATCCAAAACATAGACAAAACACATCCCCATTGCCTCAATGTCTGTACATGTTGGGGCAACTGCAGCA
This sequence comes from Merluccius polli, assembly GCA_030340625.1. NCBI lineage: Eukaryota > Metazoa > Chordata > Actinopteri > Gadiformes > Merlucciidae > Merluccius > Merluccius polli. Next base: position 56,168 of record JAOPHQ010004600.1, on the reverse strand, counting down.
CATAAACCCATGGTTGTAGAGCAACGCGACACCTCTTAGTTGAAATTCACTGCTTTGGATGAAAGTGCCTGCTAAGTAAGTAGATAGTACGTTAAATAGTAAACAAATATAATGAATAAATATACATAAATGAAGTTGTTAGTTGCCTCCACTATGATTTCTATTCTTCCCCAAGGTGGCTTCGTGTTCACCAAGCCCATGAGGGACAGGAGATTTGTGACCATGCTGGATCCCTTCCACATCAAGTACGGAAAGGGGGTAGCATGCCTCTTCACAGTCATCTCCCTCATCACTGATTTTATCTGGGTGCCAACTACACTCATCTCCTTAGGTAAGTTGGTAGTACCAGACTTTTATCAAATCACTGATGTGATACAATACTAATAACAGAGAGAAATTAGAAAATGTAAATAATTATACCATGGCCTGGGTGAATACTCGATTCTAATTGGCTGGAGAGGTGTTGATTATTTTTCAATAACATGAGTAGCTATGACGTGTCACAACATAAACAGCCTAATCACTGGTCTAAAAATTAATGCGCTAAACGAAACTTTAATAACTGTCAACTTGGACCGGACTCAGACGGGACTACGTTTAAGGTAAGGTAAGGTAATCTTTATTATCCCCGAGGGGCAATTTGTTGCACAGCCAGCAGTAATACAATCATCATCACCACTGAAACAAACACATGTTATTTAAAAGGCCAATAGCAGCAGGGAGAAATTAGTTTTTAAATCTGTTGGTCCTGCATCTTAGAAGATAATATCTGCGACCAGATGGAAGCAACCTGAACTCACTGAACAAGGAGTGACTAGGGTCAGAAAGGATTGACTGGGCCTTCATTGTGACTCTGACTTTGTGCTGTTGGGAGAGGTCATTTAGATTTGTGCCTGCAATTTTACTGCACACTCTAACAATTCCTTCTAACTTGTTCCTGTTTTTCAAGGTAAGTGACCCAAACCAGCAAATAAAAGAGAAGGTTAAAACAGACTAAAACAAGAATAAAACATTCTCATAAAAGTGGTGTCAACATTAAAACTTCTGAGCTTCCGATAAAAGTACTTACGCTGATGGGCCTTTGTACAAACAGCATCAGTATTTTGTTCAAAGGTTAATTTTTAATCAATCAATTATCATTTCCTTTGTTTTAGACACATTTATGTCCAAGAAGGAGCGTTTGCACCAGTCACCAAATTCATCCACCACTGGACCATGGTTAATTTCATCATTACTGAGCAGGGACACAATGACGGAATCATCTGCAAACTTGATTATATGTCTGCCCTCATAGTAACACTGACACTCGAAAGCTTTCCTGTTGCCGTGTCGTTACTAAGGTCGTCTCTATTTACTGGAGTAATAAGGTAACATTGCCATGTCATTATTAAGATCGTCTCTATTTACTGGAGTAAGAAGGTAACGTTGCCATGTTGTTACTAAGATCGTCTCTATTTACTGGAGTAATAAGTTAACGTTGAAATGTTGTTACTAAGATCGTCTCTATTTGCTGGAGTAATCAGGTAACGTTGAAATGTTGTTACTAAGATCGTCTCTATTTACTGGACTAATAAGGTAACGTTGCCATGTCGTTACTAAGGTCCTCTTTATTTACTAGAGTAATAAGGTAACGTTGCCATGTCATTACTAAGATCGTCTCTATTTACTGGACTAATAAGGTAACGTTGCCATGTCGTTACTAAGATCGTCTCTATTTGCCAGAGTAATAAGGTAACGTTGCCATGTCGTTACTAAGATTGTCTCTATTTACCGGAGTAATAAGGTAACGTTGCCATGTCGTTACTAAGATCGTCTCTATTTACCAGAGTAATAAGGTAACGTTGCCATGTCATTACTAAGATCGTCTCTATTTACCAGAGTAATAAGTTATTGCCCGCATTCCATATGAATCTCATGTTAACTGATTGCGTTCCAGGCATTAGTCAGACCTATGTATTTCTCCGGTCATTTGACGTTTGTTTCCAGGAACAAAAAAAGCAGTGCAAGCTAAAAGTTGTAATTTTGAGACAGAATTACCCCAAAATATGAATCAACACCCTTATATTTTCATTGATTCACAAGTGGCCATGGTATAAATGGGATAATCCACTTTGAGGTGTACATAGGGTGACCAGATCCAATTCACCAGATGTGGGACAAAGACTACGTTTGTGTGGGACAATGTGGGACAATGTGGGATACCAATGCATCAAGGTAGTCTAAAAGAACTATATACTGTATGTATATATATATATATATATATATATATATATATATATATATAGAGAGAGAGAGAGAGAGAGAGAGAGAGAGAGAGAGAGAAAATATATATTAAAAAAATATATATATATTATTTTTATTTTAGTGTTTTTAGGAAATAATTACTGAGGTCCGGACCTCGGTGACCTCATAGCTGGCTACGGCCATGGTCCCCTCCTATTGCTCCCTTTCAGACAGCGCTCAACCACGCCACACCCCCACAGATGCATATCTTGACTTCCTCCCTTCACCTGTCTTGTTTCCCACGTGTCGTGTGTATTTCCAGGCGCTGTCATGCATGTGATTCTGGATGTCTCCTACACGGTGAGCATCTGGATTTCCGCTGCCGTGGCCATCACCTACACCCTACTGGGGGGTCTCTACTCTGTGGCCTACACCGACGTGATTCAGATCATCCTTATGTTCCTTGGCTCAGTACGTCAAAAAGCTAAGCATTCATTTAATTAACCCTCCAAACTATCCAGCCTTCACTAAACCCCCAATTAGCACATGTTGGGCAGTATGCAAGTGCACAGCCTTTGCAGATGTATTTCTTGCGTCACACAGTATGTGTTTTACAGTCCTTCTTTGGTGGGCAGATCTGACACCTTCCTCTTACTTGCCACTGCTGGGGCACTGGCTAGGGCAGTTGGATCCTCAGGGTGATCACGAGATCTAGCCCTCTGAACAGCTTTCACAACTGCTGCAGATGCTTCTGTGCGGGGGAGATGCTCCCTTCTTTCGATGAATGGAGTTACAAGTGTCTTTCCCAGCTGCTTCAGGAACACCCTCCTCTTTTTCCGCTTACGAGGCATCCAGCTAGGGTTGATGTCAAACAGTTCAATCTTATTAATTTGCCAAAACTGTCAAACTAATATTTCTTAAACTCACGATTGAGCGTGACACAACTGCACTCTGGTTGTTAGGGGCGGGGCAATGCTAAGGGGGATCGCGGTGCGTCATCAGGTGCCCCTTAAGCCCCACCCAGAAAAACCTATATGCAAAAATGGTGACAAACAGAAAAACGGTCTAACTCCACAATTCAACACTAAATGGTTCTACAGTGTTCACATGTTTTCAGCAATGACTTTCTAACGTGTGTAATGTGTTTAGAAACAAATCTCAGAATTTGCTTTACATGGACTTTAATTTATACTTCTGCATCAAAGAGCTGGCATGGGTCTCCACATTAACGGTGTATCCAAAAGTGGCTGTCCATTATATTGTGTGTCTCCCCAGTGGCTGTGTGTTCCCTTTGTTCTGATGATCCCTGCGGCGTCTGATGCCTCCAACACAACACTCCACTTCAACACCACTGGCGGTTACCCCCCTTGGCTTGGTGACTGGGAGGAAGGCTCCCTCCTCGTCAAGGTTGACACTTTCCTATTCATGGTAAGCCAGGATGAGCTGTTATGATGTGGCATTTCCAACTAATTCCACTCAGCACTACACACACTTATTACACACTGTATAAGAATGGATTTATTTGTATACTTTAAAATATCATATGCCTTAAAACTAGGCCCCCCTCAAAGTAAGTATTTCTTGATATAGGGCGGGTGTTTTATTGTAATGATATTTTAAATGGTGATTGGTGAGACTATCCATCCATCCATCTTCTGCCGCTTATCCGGGGTTGGGTCGCGGGGGCAGCAGCCTAAGCAGGGAAGCCAAGACTTCCCTTTCCCCAGCTACTTTGTCCAGCTTTTCCTGGGGGAACCCCGAGGCGTTCCCAGGCCAGTACCAGGCACCTCACCAGGCAGGCGTCCGGGAGGCATCCTAACTAGATGCCCGAGCCACCTCATCTGGCTCCTCTCAACATGGAGGAGTAGCGGGTCTACTCCGAGCTCCTCCCAGATGACCGAGCTTCTCACCCTATCTCTAAGGGAGAGCCCAGACACCCTGCAGAGGAAGCTCATTTCGGCCGCTTGTACCCGCGATCTTGTTCTTTCGGTCATTACCCAAAGCTCATGACCATAGGTGAGGGCAGGAACGTAGATCGACTGGAAAATCGAGAGCTTTGCCTTTCGGCTCAGCTCCCTCTTCACCACGACGGATCCGTGCAGAGTCCGCATTACTGCAGACGCCGCACCGATCCGCCTGTCGATCTCCCGCTCCATCCTCCCCTCACTCGTGAACAAGACCCCGAGGTACAGTGACCCAATCCTGAAGTCACCAAACCGGACCCCCTCAACGCCCTGGCTGTGCCTAGAAATCCTGAACATGGCCCACTCGGACTCAATGTCCCCCGCCTCCCCCGGTACATGGTCAAAGCTCTCCCGGAGGTGGGAGTTGAAGCTCTCTCTGACAGGAGACTCTACCAGATGTTCCCAGCAGACCCTCACAATACGTTTGGGTCTGCCAGGTCTGACCGGCATCCTCCCCCACCATCGCAGCCAACTCACCACCAGGTGGTGATCAGTTGACAGCTCCGCCCCTCTCTTCGCCTGAGTGTCCAAGACATGCGGCCGCAAGTCCGACGACACGACTACAAAGTCGATCATCGAACTGCGGCCTAGGGTGTCCTGGTGCCAAGTGCACATATGGACACCCTTATGCTTGAACATGGTGTTCGTTATGGACAATCTGTGACGAGCACAGAAGTCAAATAACTGAACACCACTCGGGTTCAGATCGGGGGGGGGGCGTTCCTCCCAATCACACCCCTCCAGGTCTCACTGTCACTGCCAACGTGAGTGTTGAAGTCCCCCAGCAGAACAAGGGAATCCTCAGAGGGAGCACTTTCCAGCACCCCCTCCAAGGAGTCCAAAAAGGGTGGATACTCTGAACTGCTGTTTGGACCATAGGCACAAACAACAGTCAGGATCCGTCCCCCCACCCGAAGGCGGAGGGAGGCTACCCTCTCATCTACCAGGGTGAACTCAATAAGTATTGCCACCCCTGCCCGGCGCCTCTCACCAGTGGCAACTCCAGAGTGGAAGAGAGTCCAACCCCTCTTGAGAAGGTTCCAGAGCCCTTGCTATGCGTCGAGGTGAGGCCGACTATATCTAGCCGGAACTTCTCAACCTCGCGCACCAGCTCAGGCTCCTTCCCCACCAGAGAGGAGACGTTCCATGTCCCTAGAGCTAGCTTCTGCAGCCGAGAATCGGACCGCCAAGGTCCCCGCCTTTGGCCGCCGCCTTCGGCCGCCGCCCAGCTCACACTGCACCCGACCCCTTTAGGGGTAGGCCCGGCCACCAGGCGCTCGCCCCCGAGCCCCACCCCCAGGCCTGGCTCCAGGGGGGGTCCCGGTGACTCACGTCCGGGCGAGGGACAAGACCATGTATTTTCGTCATCATAAGGGGTCTTCTGAGCTACCCTTTGTCTGGCCCCTGCCCCCGGACCTGTTTGCCATGGGTGACCCTACCAGGGACATAAAAGCCCCCGACAACGGAGCTCCTGAGGGTCATTGGGACACCCCTCCACCACGTTAAGGTAGTAGCTCAGGGAGGGGGGTGAGACTAAGAAGTCTCAAACGGAGGAATGAAGAAGAATGGATTTATTGGTATACTTTACAATATCATATGCCTAATAACTATGCCCCACTCAAAGTATATACTACTGTGATGTGTCTTCTCTGAGGTGTTGAAATTAGCAAGTTATCCCCCTCCCTGCCAGACATCTTTCTCTTACCCCCCACTGTTCCTGAGGAGGTGATCAGGAACCAATACAGGTGTTGGGCTTTGCATTAAATGCCCTACTTTGTTATATCAATCAGACACACAGACCAACTGGTCCAACTGGTCTATGCCTTTTAAGGTGGTTCCTTCTTACCCCCCTCCCTGCCAGACTTTTGTTGGTAACCCCCCACTGTTCAGAACCAATAGAGGTATTGGAATCAACATTAATTAACCACAACATCTTACCTGCAGCACGTTTCACACCACTTCTTTCACTTGTCTCTCTCAATCTCATCCGTCAATCAATTTTTGTCCATGGTGAACAGGTCAATCTAGCTGTAATGAAAGCTGAGGCACATTCCTAAGAGCCAAATGAGAGAGTAAAGATGAAATGATATCGTCAAGAGGAAGCATGTAGATTGCAAAGAGCAGTGGACCAAGGACTGACCCTTGGGGGAGTCCGAAGCTTAGGTTGCAGTGTTTACATTTTTAATCTTCACAGAGAAAGAATTGCGTTCTGTTTGTGAGATAAGATCTGAACCAGAGAAGAGCCAGGCCTTTGATGCCAACATGGTGTTTGTTATGAATGAAGGTCTTCGGGAAGTAGGCGTGGTTTTGGTAGGTTGGAGGAATAGGGTGAGAAACTGACGTCACACTTGGGGGTTGGTAGCTCTGACTGATTAGCCACCAGGAGTTGCACCTGCGGGGGGGACATGCCAGGAGGAAGACGACGGAGGCAAGTCCCGTTGGAGACAAACAAAGACTGAGAAACAGAGTTTGTCTCCCACTACCACGAACACTGTAATTTCACCTTTTAAAAAGGAACATTCACCTCAAAGCGCGGGCTGGCCGACGGAAAGACACCGGAGACAGGACCAGAGGGGTTGTGTGGTCTGAGCGAGCCGGTTGCAGTAGCAATTCACAAAAGAGACCTGGCGGTGAGTCAACCACACACACCCCACTAGCAAGGCAAGGTTGCAATCACCCAGGTAAGTTAGATCACATGTTCATGTTTACTGCAACACGCAGGGAGAGGCACTAGGTTACCTTAGTTACAGGATCATTGTATGCCAGGTAAGCATAGCGCGGTAACAGTGTTCAAGACTATCAAGAAGAATGCTATGGTCAATTGTGTCGAAGGCGGCAGTGAGGTCAAGCAGCACCAGCAGGGAGATTGCATTGCTGTCTATGGTAAGGAGAAGATCATTTACCACTCTGGTCACAGCAAGAAGAAAAGAAAGTCCTAAACCCAGACTGCAAGGGTTCAAATAAGTTGTTGGTCATCAGGTAATTGATGGTTTGGTGAGCTACAATTCTTTCCAGTACTTTAGAAAGGAAAGGAAGGTAAGAGATGGCTGCTACTTTAGGGTCTAGGCCAGGCTACTTGAGTAGAGGTTTTATCACAGTGATAGAACACACATATTTATCATGAGCATGATTACTTATCTAGATCTCTCTTACAACACCAATGTTTTTGACTTGTTTCTCTGCATATCCTATGCGTCTTTTTTTCAGGTTTTAGGGTGCCAGGCGATTCAACCTGTTCAGCAGAGGATCTTGTCTTCAAAGACTTCCGACACCGCCAGGCACAGTTGTTTTTTCGCTGCCCTGGCTGTCATTATCTTTGCAATCCCACCTGCTATTGTAGGAGGCGTGGCTATCACAGCAGGTACCTGTTTCACATACGGCAGCATCTATAGCCTGTGTCCGAAACTCACTCTCATTCACTACTCCCTACTTACTATCTAGGGAGTTATATGTAGATGACTATATATGTACACTTTCGGACACTATTCGGGCCACCATTCGTTAAGTCATTGCTGTCTCATAGTTAAAACGTGTCAGATCAACGTCAGCTGGTGGACCAACCATAATAAATACCGACATGCATTTTTGTGCTAAATTAGCGTATTTTCACAATATATATATTATATATAATAAAATAATTTAAACATTATTTTCGCATTTGTATGACAGTTTGCGATGCTCTCTCTCTCTCTCTCATGTTCAATGACACACATTGAACATGAACTCTTTTCACAGAGCTGTCATAGCAGGGCAAACACAGGTAGGCAGGTGATTCATGTATGTGTGGTAAAGCACCATGTGGCAGTAGCCTCTGCCACATGCCACCTTAGTGGCTTTGCTGGGCTCTTCCAACACAGTTTGGTGGGCTCCAGGACAGAGTTAGATGTTGTACAAAAGCGGTTTATTAGAGATTTGGCAAGCTGTTGCAAGCCACAGCAGATGGAACATGCTGCCATGACAGGGTCTCTCCCTGAGTGTGTGTGGTGATGGCTGATTTATCCTGTGGTGTGCAGCCTCACCCAGCCCCATCTAATCAGTCTGACTCTGGCCAGGTGAGGCTGCTTAAACCAGCTATCAACCACACACACACTCCACACACCCCCCAACACAAAATTGAGGCTGGAGAGAAGCCCTAACATCTGGACTCTTAAAAGGGCTCCGGGCAAAATCCACATACTGCAGTGTGAACGCACTATGTACTTAATTTGACGTCATACTTAGTATGAATAGTAGTAGTTAGTATGCAATTCCGAGCACAGCCATACACTCCACACACCAGCAATGGTCAATGTGTGTGTTATCTTTACTTGTTTAGTCTACTATCCGTGCCATAATTAGTATGGGTTTATTATTGAGACAATATTATTTGTGTGTGCGTATCTCAATCTGTGTGTGTGTAATAAGATTTGTGTGTATTCACATTTGTGTGTATTCACATTTGTGTGTGCATAGTAAGATTTGTCTGTCTGTATTCACATTTGTGTGTGTGTAAACAAATCTGTGTGTCTGTATTCACATTTGTGTGTGTGTAAACAAATCTGTGTGTCTGTATTCACATGTGCGTGTTGGTGATAAGATTTGTGTGTCTGTATTCACATTTGTGTGTGTAAAAAAAATGCGTACTGAGATCTGTAAATGTCTGTCATCAGTTATAACTCAGGCGGGAGCTCTGATTGGCCGTCGACTTCGAACAACTCATGAGTAAGTTAACGTTTGTTTTCCTCATAAATAAACGCATTGTAAAGCCCATGAGTTGTTCGAAGTTTCCGACGACCGGCCAGTCTCATTAACGGCAGCCATACCCATGACAATGACACGCTTAACATCACTGGGTGCTACGCGCCGACTAGTGGTGTGTGACTGTATTGCGTGAAGTTACAGACAAATCGTTTTTACACACGGATCGCATTTGCAGATCTGCACGGCAGAAGTGTGCCAAAATCCACGTGTAAAAAGACGGCCAATCAGAGCTCCCGCCTGAGTTATAACTGATGACAGACATTTACAGATCTCAGTACGCATTTTTTACACACACACAAATGTGAATACAGACACACAAATCTTATCACAAACACACAAATGTGAATACAGACACACAGATTTTTTTACACACACACAAATGTGAATACAGACAGACAAATCTTACTACGCACACACAAATGTGAATACACACAAATGTGAATACACACAAATCTTATTACACACACAGATTGAGATACGCACACACAAATAATATTGTCTCAATAATACCCCCATAAATTAGTGTTTAATAATAACGTGTTTGTCCTACGATGATGCGTCTGTGAAAAGGATCTATTGTACTTGTAGCTGTGCTTTGGATAAAAGCATTGAGTAAATATGCAATTTAATTAACTTATGAGTTCATGGGGGTGGGCCCCACTGGGAATCCAACCCCTCACCCTGGGAGAATGTCATTACCGTGCTCCTACAATGGAGCTCCAGACGACCGTCAGCTGACCGGCCATATGTGCTCCCCAGACTGGAACGGGACGTCCTATGGGTCTCCTGCTCCATTGGAGCGTGGTGAAGCGGGGATTGTCTTCGCTCTCGCCCTGAACTACCTCACGCCACCCTACATCGCCATTGTGGGCATCGGCACGGTGGGCGCTGCTGTGATGTCCTCCACTGACTCCGGCCTGCTGTCTGCGTCCTCCACCTTCTCCAACAACATCTACAAGAGCGTCCTGAGGCCCCAGGTGAGACTCATCTTGACTTGTCTTCATCGCAGACTCTGAGAAGGGAGCTTCTTATGGCATGCTAGGAAATAATTGAATGTTTTAGAGGGGAACATCCAATTCAATGTATTTTGATTGAACTGTGATCATTGAGTGGTAAGCCACAGCTTGTCTCCACAGCCTTGGGTTTCACCGGAGAAGAAAAAAAAAGGCAAGGCACCAGGAGGGGACTATACAAAAAAAACAACCTTTGTGAGCTAATGGTGGCTAATGTACCGTCTCTTCCTAGGCGTCCCAGAGAGAGATGCAGTGGGTGATCCGGGCTGTGGTGGTAGTGATGGGCATCGGGGGAACCGCACTCACCAGCTTTCAAAAGAGCAGTATGATGATGTGGTACATCGGGGTAGCATTGGCCTATGTCTTCATGTTCCCCCAACTCGTTTGTGTGCTTTTCTTCAACATGGCCAATAGTTACGGATGCATCATGGGCTTTTTGCTGAGTTTGCTGTTGAGGTTGTTGTGCGGATGGTCCCACTTGGGGATTCCAGCCGTTATTCACCTCCCAGGAGGAGTCTACAAGGACAGTGTTTTCGTCCAGCGCTTCCCGGTCAATACTTTGTGCATGTTGTTCTCTGTGGCCTGCATCCTGCTCTTCTCCTACCTGTCTGCTCTGCTTTTGGACAAAGGCTTAGTCCCTGAGACCTGGGACAAGCTCCATGTCCTGAAGTTGCCCAGAACGCTACCACCTATTGGTACTAAAGAAGACGACAAGAAGCGGAGGTTGAAGGAAAAAGACCCCGACCAAGACACCTCAGGGCCGATGCTGAACACAGAGTGTTAATAAGTGTAATAGTAGAATACCTGTCCCTGTGTTTTAGGACAGCAGTTTGTGTGCGGTAATGTGTCCATAGAACCAATATTGAAGGTTATGTGAGCAATTGGATCACTCTAAAAGACTTTCTTCCAAACCCTCTCAGGTAATTACTTAAGTAAACCTTAAGTGATACATAACTATCTAGACAGGTATCTCCATATATCTCTATATCTAGATAATACATCTAATTAGAAAACGTATAATTTCAGAGGAAATTGTGGTATGCAGCTTGCTGAAAATACAGTTTTTAGTACCTGGTATATTGGAAATAGACGTAGTGCTGTAGTTTTATGGTGGCTGCTAGGGTGTTATATGGTGCTTCTTGGATGTTCTGGATGGTTGCTAGTGTTCTGGATGGTTGCTAGGGTGTTCTAGATGGTTTCTATGGTGTTCTGGATGCAGAGGCGGATGGTGTATACACTAATCTGACGAGCGTTCTGTGTAGGCTGCCATCTTGTGGCAACGCCATTACTGACATGTTACTGGTATGTAAACAAACCTCTGTGATAACGCACCCTCGATGACAGCTACAGCCAGGCAGTATGGCTTGTTGGGTTGATGATGTTAGACAGTGGCCTCCAGTCACAGATGAAGGTACAAACGACCTTACAGATTATTTATGAAAATAGCTTAGCGTAGAGAATGGGGAAATAAAGACATAATTGGAACTAGGTTGATATTATATCTACTTAACTACTGTAGTTAACTAACGATAGCAATAACTATGCTAGCTAGGCTAACAAGGAAACTATAAAAATATCTGTCCATTTGGCAACAATAAATAAATGAATGGATATCAAATAAACAAATTCATGTTTTTCATTTGTGACCATTGTTTATCTAATTTTCACTCATTTCATTTCAAAAGGAAAGGGTAAGGTACAGCTAACTGCTAGCGTTGTTGGTTCTCAGAGTGAGAGTCACAGTCAAGCAAATCAAACGTTAACAACAGACATAACAGTAATGGTTACTACTGCACCAACGCGCCCCTTCTGTTGTTTTAAAGGTAATCAAGAGTATTTTCTCCATCGCCTGGCATCCGCCCACTTCTGGCAAATGTTCTCATCTTGTGCTCGCCCAGGAAATCTGTGCAAACTGTATGGTACCAGACAGGGGCAGTCGACCCGTGGTATTTTGTGTATCTCACATTGTTTCTTCTTCCAACTGGAAATTTTATTGCTGATATTGAAACAATTGAAAACGGAACATGTTTTCCCACTCGACATTATAAAAGTAGTAGTGAGACGTAGTGAGTCGTAAATCGCGGGCTGTTATCCCAGTTGACGCAACCAGTCCAATAGGAGGCACTGGCGCAACACTACCCAGCAACAGCTCAGTTATGTCGCCCGCTTACTTACGGTAGTTTCGCCGGATTCGTGTATGGGGGCGATTTGGGTGACGCACTACCAACTGGGAGAAAGAGGATTTTTTTTCTAACAAATTCTATCACAGCAAAAGTAGTTTTCAGTGTTCTAGACATTATCTGTCATTGTCCAATCAGACCCCTCCCTGAGCTACTACCTTAACGTGGTGGAGGGGTTTGCATGTTCCAATGACCCCCAGGAGCTCCGTTGTCGGGGGCTTTTATGCCCCTGGTAGGGTCACCCATGGCAAACAGGTCCGGGGGGAGGGGCCAGACAAAGGGTAGCTCAGAAGACCCCTTATGACGACGAAAATAAATGGTCTTACGTGTCCCTCGCCCGGACGTGGGTCACCGGGACCCCCCCTGGAGCCAGGCCTGGGGGTGGGGCGAGCGCCTGGTGGCCGGGCCTATACCCATGGGGCCCGGCTGAGCACAGCCCGAAGCGATGACGTGGGACCCCCTTCCCGCTGGCTCACCACCAGCAGGAGGGGCCAAAGGGGTCGGGTGCAGTGTGAGCTGGGCGGCGGTCGAAGGCGGGGACCTTGGCGGTCAAATCCTCGGCTGCAGAAGCTAGCTCTAGGGACGTGGAACGAGCCTGAGCTGGTGCGCGAGGTTGAGAAGTTCCGGCTAGATATAGTCGGCCTCACCTCGACGCATAGCAAGGGCTCTGGAACCAGTCTTCTCGAGAGGGGTTGGACTCTCTTCCACTCTGGAGTTGCCACTGGTGAGAGGCGCCGGGCAGGGGTGGCAATACTTATTGCCCCCCGGCTTGGTGCCTGTATGTTGGAGTTCACCCCGGTAGATGAGAGGGTAGCCTCCCTCCGCCTTCGGGTGGGGGGACGGATCCTGACTGTTGCTTGTGCCTATGGTCCAAACAGCAGTTCAGAGTATCCACCCTTTTTGGACTCCTTGGAGGGGGTGCTGGAAAGTGCTCCCTCTGGGGATTCCCTCGTTCTGCTGGGGGACTTCAACGCTCACGTTGGCAGCGACAGTGAGACCTGAAGGGGTGTGATTGAGAGGAACGCCCCCCCGATTTGAACCCGAGTGGTGTTCAGTTATTGGACTTCTGTGCTCATCACAGATTGTCCATAACGAACACCATGTTTAAGCATAAGGGTGTCCAAATTTGCACTAGGCACTAGGACACCCTAGGCCGTAGTTCGATGATCGACTTTGTAGTCGTGTCGATGGACTTGCGGCCAAATGTCTTGGACACTCGGGCGAAGAGAGGGATGGAGCTGTCAACTGATCACCACCTGGTGGTGAGTTGGCTGCGATGGTGGGGGAGGATGCCGGTCAGACCTGGCAGACCCAAACGTATTGTGAGGGTCTGCTGGGAACGTCTGGCAGAGTCTCAGAGAGAGCTTCAACTCCCACCCCCGGGAGAGCTTTGACCATGTACCGGGGGACATTGAGTCCGAGTGGGCCATGTTCTGCGCCTCCATTGTTAAGGCGGCCGACCGGAGCTGTGGCCGCAAGGTGGTTGGTGCCTGCCGTGGCGGTAATTCCAGAACCCGCTGGTGGACACCGGCGGTGAGGGATGCCATCAAACTGAAGAAGGAGTCCTATAGGACCTTTTTGGCCTGTGGGACTCTGGAGGCAGCAGGCAGGTACCGGCAGGCCAAGCGGAGCGCAGCTGTGGCGGTTACTGAGGCAAAAACCCGGACATGGGAGGAGTTCGGTCAGGTCATGGAGAACGACTTCCGGACGGTTTCGAAGAGGTTCTACCACCATCCGGCGTCTCAGGAGGGGGAAGCAGTGCATCATCAGCACTGTGTATGGTGGAGACGGTGCGCTGCTGACCTCGACTCGGGACGTTGTGGATCGGTGGCAGGAATACTTCGAAGACCTCCTCAATCCCACCGACACGCCTTCCGGCAAGGAAGCAGGGCCTGGGGACTCGGGTGTAGGCTCTCCTATCTCTGGGGCTGAGGTTGCCGAGGTGGTCAGGAAGCTCCTTGGTGGCAGGGCCCCGGGGGTGGATGAGGTCCGCCCGGAGTTCCTTAAGGCCCTGGATGTTGTGGGGCTGTCATGGTTGACACGACTCTGCAGCACTGCGTGGACATCGGGGGCAGTGCCTCTGGATTGGCAGACTGGGGTGGTGGTCCCTCTTTTTAAGAAGGGGGACTGGAGGGTGTGTTCCAACTATAGGGGGATCACACTCTTCAGCCTTCCTGGTAAGGTCTATTCAGGGGTGCTGGAGAGGAGGGTCCGTCGGATAGTCAAACCTCGGATTCAGGAGGAGCAATGTGGTTTTCGTCCAGGCCGTGGAACAGTGGACCAGCTCTACACCCTCTGCAGGAACAGTGGACCAGCTCTACACCCTCTGCAGAAGCCAACAGGGTCCTGTTGGCTTCATCAGACCGTGACCTCCAACTCTCGTTGGACCGGTTCGCAGCCGATTGTGAAGCGGCCGGGATGAGAATCAGCACCTCCAAATCCGAGTCCATGGTCCTCAACCGGAAAAGGGTCAAGTGCACTCTCTGGGTCAGGGATGAGATCCTGCCCCAAGTGGAGGAGTTCAAGTACCTCAGGGTCTTGTTCACGAGTGAGGGGAGGATGGAGCGGGAGATCGACAGGCGGATCGGTGCGGCGTCTGCAGTAATGCGGACTCTGCACGGATCCGTCGTGGTAAAGAGGGAGCTGAGCCGAGAGGCAAAGCTCTCGATTTCTGTCGATCTACGTTCCTGCCCTCACCTATGGTCATGAGCTTTGGGTAATGACCGAAAGAACAAGATCGCGGGTACAAGCGGCCGAAATGAGCTTCCTCCGCAGGGTGGCTTATATTGATATTTTATCGTATTTGTCTAAATGCATACTTGACTGTAGATAGATTTATGAGTGAAGTTACCAACACAATAGATTGGCCGTAACACACTCACCCATTTTAGAATCACATTCTCTCTCTCTCTCTCTCTCTCTCTCTCTCTCTCGTGCGCATGCGTGAGTGTTTGCTGAGCGAGTGTGTGGAGCGGGTTGGAGTGGATGGTTTCTTTCCTAAGCAAGGTATCTGAAAATATACACTGGTGTTTCTCACAATTTGTCACTGTCCCTTTCCCTCACATTGTTTTAAACATCAGGAGAGTTTCACGCGGGGGGGGGGCTGATCGCGTCTTTACCCGGCCGTTATGTCCGCGGTGGCCGCCGGCGTAAGAAAGGGCAGCGGGGCTTTTAAAAATCTCACCCGTCGACACAGGCTTAAAGTCCCTGTTGGAGCGGAATACTCCGTAGAGGAGTGCTGTCTGGCAGTGGGTGAACTGGTGGGATATGACAGTATGAAAGCCGCATCCAGGATGAACAGCGCGGTCGTTATTTTTGTAGACACACTGGACAAAGTGAACACCATGGTGGAGCGGGGAATTGTGTTAAGAAATACGCATGTTGGTGTTTTCCCGCTGGTTAATCCTGCAAAGAAAGTAATTCTATCCAATCTGCCTCCGTTTATTAGTAACGAGGCTTTGGAAAGGGAGCTGTTCCGTCATGGGCAAATTGTGTCAGCAATGAAGTTTCTTTCCTCTGGCTGTAAGTCAGCTCGTGTAAAGCATGTAGTGAGTTTCAGAAGGCAGGTTTACATGATCCTAAAAAATGAATATAATAAATAATAAATCATCTGCCTATGTTGGTGATTGACGGGCCAAATCAACCAATCAGATCAACGAAGCGTATGACGTGATAACAGAGCGTCGAGGCAAGTTCATCAAGTAAACAAGTCGGGAGAAGGGCAAAAGCATCTTTTCCTCCGAGAAAAGCCTCCAGTGCCGCTTTTTGCTCATCTTTTAGAGAACGAATAAACTCTAACTGTGCTACAACTTGCTCAATAGCTGCGCGCATCTCGGTCACATCCGCGGAAGCCGCCATGTTGTTTAGACTGAAGAGTCGCTCCTCATTGCGTCACACTTGAACCCGCCTCAAAACCAACGCTGATTGGACGATCATTTTCTGATCGGCTCCAAATTTTCTCCGTCGTGCAATACCAGACTGAACTGTGAGTGGAATATCATGGAGCTCGCGAGATCAGGCTGGTCTCGCGAGGCTATTTGAATATACCATCTTTGCAACTACTGAGTCAATGAAGTGTTTTGGCTGTGGGCTAGAGGGGCACTTGGCGAGGGGCTGTCCAGAAAAGAGGCAGGGGGTGGAAGCCCAGGAGCCACAGGCTGCACAGGCAGAGAGACAGGCTGAAGTAGTAGAGAGACAGTATATAGTGGCAGAGGCAGAGCTACAGGTTGTAGATGTGGAAGAAGGGAGGCCAGATGTAGTGGCAGAGCTGGTGGCTGCCGAAACAGGGGAGAAGGCAGGTAGCGAGGGGGGGGGTCAGAGGAGGCTGCAGCCCAGCAGCCGGATACAGACTCTCAGCAGGAGGGAGGGCAGCCCTCTACTTCTACTTCTAATATAGTCAAAAGTGCACCCACTCTAGTGTTGAGGGAGAGGATGAAGAAGAAATGAACGTTGATGATTTAACAACTGATGGGGAGACAAAAATAAGAGATGATGACAATTTGTTCAAAGTGCCAAGGACAAAGAGAAAGACAAGGTCACAAGCAAAAGGGATAAGGTAAAAAAAAAAGGTAGTGCAGGTTAGTGGGACAAATGGAGGCTCTGACACAGAAAGTGAACCAGAGTCATCTGATTCATCTTTAGCTGATGGTCAGAAAGCCAATGGTTACAGTTTGGAGCAAATTCGTAGTTTCCTTGAGAAGATGAAAGGACGACGGGCTGTCAATATAGGGGAGGTTTTCCCAAACCGCTCCTTGTTTGTCGAATCAGCTAAATGGTTGATCAGACACAGAGGCGCTGATGGTCTTATGGACACGGAAGTATATAGACTTAGAAAGATTGTGCAAAGAGTGAACACAGAAATCAGTAAGAATCAAGAATAAGGAGATACATTATTATTGTTTCATTACTCTTGTTGTACGTATGGCTAGTTTTAGAATCTCATCTCTTAATTTAAATGGAGCAAGAGATGCTAAAAAAAGAGCTTTGTTTTTTGAAAAATAAAAGGCATAGACATTGCTTTTTTACAAGAAACACACACCACTGTGGACATTGAAGTCGAGTGGAAGCGAGAATGGGATGGCAATATCGTTTTTAGTCACAATAGCAATGTGAGTGCTGGAGTGGCAATTCTCTTTGCAAAAAACTTGTTGCCAGTATCGTTTGACTGTGAAGAAATTATTAAGGGAAGACTTCTTAAAGTCACTGCACGATATGAAAAAAGCACTTTAATATTGTTAAATGTCTATGCCCCTGTTAACCCACAAGAAAGATGTTGTTTTTTAGACAAATTAGCAGACACTCTTTCAGGCTGTGCCCAAACTGATTTCCTAATCCTAGGGGGTGATTTTAACTGTACTGTGGATGATTTAGACAGAAATCATTTGGAGCCAAATTTACAGTCTAGGAAGTTTTTAAAAATAATTATTGCGACCTATGAGTTGAGTGATGTGTGGAGATCTAAACTGCAGGCAATATTCATGGTCTCATGTCAGAGACAACTATATTACTCTGGCTAGATTAGATAGTTTTTATTGTTTTAATCAACATTTGCAGATTTTTAAAACATGTTTTTTGAGTCCAGTAGGTTTTTCAGATCATTTTTTGTTGGTGGGAACTGTTTTTATAAACAGTTTTAAACCTAAAAGTGCCTATTGGCACTTCAATATCTCACTTTTGAATGATTGTACCTTTAAGAAATGCTTAATCTTTATTTGGGAAGAATGGAGGTGTAAAAAGCATGAACATTCATCCCTCCAGCAATGGTGGGACTTAGGAAAAGTGCAGGTTAAGCAGTTTTGTATACAGTACAACTTAAATGTTACTCAAGAGGCGGCTCAATCTATTAAAAATCTAGAGACCAGTATTGTGGAGCTCCAGGATTTGAGTAATTCTACTAGAGACCAATCACATTTTAGGGCTTTCAAAAAAAAAGAAGCTGTTTTGGCAGACCTGCTGGGGGTAAGGGCCCAGGGTGCATTGGTCCGATCTAGGTTTAGAAACCTAGTAGAAATGGATGCTCCTTCAAAATGTTTCTTTAATTTAGAAAAAAAGAATGGCCAAAACAGAATAATTGATTGTATTCGATCAGCTGACGGCAAAGAGCTCACTCAGTCGGATGATATAAGGAAGAGGGCTGTGGATTTTTACACAGTGCTCTATAACTGTGAGTACACTGAGTTTGACCAGAGAGGAGAGGAGTTTTTTGACCAGCTCCCTCAGTTGTCAGAAGGTAACAATGCTAACTTAGAGCAACCATTGTCTCTGCATGAATTGCAGGGGGCGCTCATGAGCACAGCTAATGGGAAAGCCCCAAGAATTGATGGTCTCCCTGTGGATTTCTATAAGTGTTTTTGGTCCACGATCGGGGTGGACTTGCTAGAAGTCATAAATGACAGCTTGGCTGCAGGATTTCTTCCTCTAAGATGTCGTAGAGCAGTCCTCACTCTGTTACCTAAAAAGGGAGACCTGTCAGAAATTAAAAATTGGAGGCTGGTCAGTCTGCTATGTGCAGATTATAAAATTTGATCAAAAGCACTAGCAAACCGTCTGAGAAAAGTAATTGGAAACGTAATTCATATCGACCAATCTTACTGTGTCCCTGGCAGGTCGCTAAAAGACAACATCTCCTTAATAAGAGACTACCTACAGATCTCCAAAACCTTAGGTTTGAACTTCGGTCTGATTTCCCTCGATCAGGAGAAAGCTTTTGATCGAGTGGAACATCAGTATCTTTGAGAAACGTTGGGTGCTTTTGGTTTCTCTCCTGGTTTTACCAACAAGATTAAAGTCCTCTATAATCAAATTGAAAGCGTGCTCAAAATAAATGGTGGCTTAACTGCGTCTTTTGCTATCAAGAGAGGTATTCGCCAGGGATGTGCATTATCAGGCATGCTATACTCCTTAGCTATAGAACCCATGTTGTCAAGAATAAGGAAAGCTTTGAGTGGGGTAAAACTGTCTGTAAATTGTGTACCGTTGCATCTGTCGGCATATGCTGATGATATTATTGTGGCTGTAAATAATGATGGTGATGTGGAAAAATTAATGAAGATTACAGAGTCCTTTGAAAAAATGTCTTCATCTAAGTTCAACTGGGCTAAAAGCAGTGCTCTTTTAAGTGGAAATTGGCATGGGAGGGTACCTAAGTTACCTGATGGGATTTTCTGGGAAAGACATAGCATCAAGTATCTGGGAGTGCACCTGGGTGATGACTCTGCAGAGAAAAGGAACTGGGAGGGAGTGGTGGAGAAGATGGAGTGCAGGCTGGGGAGGTGGCGCTGGCTCTTGCCCAGGATGTCATACAGAGGCAGAGCCATCATTATTAAGAACCTGGTGGCCTCTTCTCTGTGGCACCGTCTAGCTGTGTTGGAGCCTCCTGCAGGTCTTTTGGGGAAATTGCAGAGTATTATTGTTGATTTTTTTGGGACAAGCTCCATTGGGTCCCACAAAGTGTCTTATTTTTATCTAAAGAAGAGGGAGGACAGGGCCTAGTAAGTCTAGCAAGCAGGAAAGCAGCCTTCAGGTTACAGTTTTTACAAAGTTTTCTGTACGGACCACAAAATCTGCCATGGAGACAAGTAGCTGATTCTTTTTTTGGTTGGGTTGGAGGCTTAGGTTTTGGAAAAACTTTGTTTTCACTGGACTGTTCTTGTTTCAGTCTAAAGGTTTTACCACCTTTTTATCTGAGTGTTTTGAAAACATGGAGTGTGATGGAGGCTGGTTGCTTAGAATCCACATCCTCTTTGTACTGGCTGCTAAGGGAGCCCATTCTAAAGGGGGCTCGTCTAGCAGCTGCATGGGAGGAGGTGCCAAACATGACTGGATTATTGAAGGATAAGAAGTTAACAACAGTCCAGGAGTTGTTGCAGCTGGCTGGTGCTCAGGTGGACAATGCAGAGAACGTGGCAGGAAGGCTGGCAGTCCGATCCACACATGTGGTGGGACTTAGACTGGACGGTTTTAAGAAGGCCTTGTCCTCAGAAGACAGAGCTCTTCTGACTGGATGGTTTAAAGGAGATTTAACACCTGATCATAGTGACCCTTTTCCTAAGATGTGCATTCGGCCTTTTGGGAAGGACTGTGAGGCTTTGGGTCCTTTGCTGGACAGGCAGGAGTGGATGTCCCTGGACTCTGCAAGTGGAAAGTCCCTTTACATGGGATGTGTGAAAGCCTTAAATAAGGAAAAGCTTAAAGGCAAGACTGACACTCCCTGGAGGGACCATCTCAGAGCAAAAGCTGAGGTCAAACCAGCATGGAGTACTCTGTACAAGGCACCAGTCACAAAAAAACATTGGGGACCTACATTGGCGTGTTTTACATGGAATTATAGCAGTGAATGCATTTGTCTCTATTCTAAACCCTAGTGTGTCAGATAAGTGTCTCTTCTGTAACCTGAGGGAAACCATTTTTCACTGCTTTGTTGACTGTTTACGACTGATTCCACTGTTCCAAAACCTGAGGTCCATTTTGTCGTTGTTCAAAGAAAAATTTAGTAAACAGTTGTTCATATTTGGTTTCTCTTATAGGAAAAACAAGAAGAAGAAAGGCAAGCTCCTGAATTTTCTCTTTGGTCAAGCCAAGATGGCCATTTATTTAAGCAGGAGGGAAAGGATAGATGGAGGCCAGAGACGTGATTGTGTGTCAATTTTCAAGTGTCTTGTTAGAGCCCGTCTACGGTTTGAATATAACTATTATGCAAAGATGGAGGATGTGGACACGTTTAAAGGTGTTTGGGACAGTGAAAAAGACCTAGACATTACCTTTACAGATCTGCTGCTTTAGGTTGTTTTTAGTTTGTGGTTTGTGTTGTGTGTGTCTGTGTTTTTTGTTTTTGTAAAAATATGTAAATAAATAGGCGTTTTAAAACTCAAAAAACTCTCTCTCTCTCTCTCTCTCTCTCTCTCTCTCTCTCTCTCTCACAAACACACATACAGACACAGACAGAGAGAGAATGTTAACTTGTGTATAATTCCCAATTATTATTGATGTATTTGCACTTTTAATCTTGCTGAATTCTACAAGGCAAATAAATTAAGTTAAAACTTAGTTCCCCGGCCCATTCGTCTTTGTAAGGAAATGTTCTATTTTGTCTTCATTATTTTGTCAGAATGCACCAGAATGCTTCGTTTGTATGTGAAAACACAAAAAAATCTTCTGGGGGAGGATGCCCCCAGACACCCCAACAGGGGTTGGGTTTACAAACTCCACCAGCCACCACTGTCTGGATGGTTGATAGGATGTTTGAGGTGGTTGCTAGGGTGATCTGGAAGGTTGCTAGCTTTTTAGTTCTAAACTGATTTTTAGATTTAAATGTGTGTGTATGTGGAGAACATTTAAATTCAACTCTTGTTGAAAGTATAAAATAAAAAAAAATAAAAAATAAAATAAAATGCATGCAAATAAAATAAAATATAGTAAAAAATATATAGAAATCATATTACACATTAAATGTGTTGAATCTGGAGACTAGCATGAGTTTTAAGCCGATTCAACCATATTTAAAAAAACATATTTAATGTATCTCAAGCCAAGAAGCCATTTATGGCTGAAGACCATGTAGAGAAACTATAAGGAATAACCAAATTACCAAAATCATAAATAAATACAAAATAACAAATGTCACTAAATTGTAATTATTGCAGGCACACACACTAATGGCTACATTCAATGGGTACTGCTGACCTCATATTAAAAAGTTCAGCCAAGGCTGTAGTCAGGTTCTGACAACACAACCACGCCAGTGGTGTCTTCAACCATGACAATGATGCAACAAAAATATTAGAATTATTGATTTTATATTGGTAGCAGGTTCTGGTTCGGAGGGGGAATAAACCAGGCAGGTCACGGCAACAGTCACATAGGTTCCAATATCCATACTACCATACTATTTAGTATGCCAGAACAAGATTTAGTATGTCCTAATACATAGTATGTGTCAAATGCAGTATGCCAAAAATACCAGGATGTCCTACTGCATCCGGTCACATATTGCATTATGCAAGCCAGCATGTTTTCTGGCTTTTCTGACCCACAATCCTCTGCACAACGGAAGACTGAGCCGCCGAGCGAGCACAGATGTCTCTTGTTGCAGGTGTGCTAATCAGTGAAATCACCTGTAGTATGTCCCAATTGTATGCGTACTGCATGCAACAGTACGTACTTTGTAAGGGCAGCTCCAGTACGTACTAAAAGTAAAAAGAAAAAGTATGCAATTCGGAACGCAGCCATATAGTCCGTCACTCAGTACTCTGACCCCTGACAGCTGCGTCGACTCCCGCGTTTTAAGTTTAAGAATAAAAAGCCAAATGCACGGACCATATTTTCTATTTAGTTTCTTTTTATCTTATTTACCGAACAGAGTTTGCATAGAGATAATATACCATGGTGGAACGAATATATATGGTGGCACGACCTCCCTGCTGACGTGAGGACCGCTGACTCAATCACCTCCTTCCACAAGAGACTCAAGACCCACCTGTTCAGAGTTCACCTGGACCCCGCTTAGCATCCTTCCTCTACTCCCCCCCCCCCCCAATAAAAAAAAATACAAAAAGCGTTGCAATCATTGTATGTTTGTATATCCTGGCTCTTACTTTGATATTCTGCGCTTAGTATTTTCGCACTTATCTCCTTTGTATACTAGCAATTGGTTAACTTGGCAATTAGGTGTGCTTGAAACTTGTTCTTGTGAAATCCTTACTCTACTGATAGCGGTTTACTGTTGCACTTTCTCCTAACAAATGTACTTATTGTAAGTCTCTTTGGACAAAAGCGTCTGCTAAATGCCCTAAATGTAAAAGTAAATGTAAATACCATAGAAAACTGTACCGGAGGACAAGGAACAGGTTCCTTTCCCACAGCTTCAGGCTGAGGCGGTAAACAACTGATAACTGGAACTTGGTTCACTTGTTATGCACAGATGTAGACGCAATAATTGAAGGCCGAATCCTCTGCAGACCCAGCTGCCTCAAGTCACCCCACTGTAGCCTTGAGGCCTAAGTTTAGTTGGACAAGTACTGACATGCACGCACCATTGTTAGGCCATGTGATGGACGCAGGCAGAACATGGGTCAGCACAAGAACATAGAGAATTTCTATTGCAATATTATAACTCTAGTTCTGTGATTGTAGGCGTAGCCGTCTAGGCTTCGCCCCGTGTGCGTACTCGCCTGCACTGTAAATGCAAACAATGTACCAATCAACGTGGGCCCAGCCCACATTTCCCACAGCGCTGTGTATATAAGGCTGCATCAAGTGGCACGTTTTCCTTTTTACATGTTTTCCGCAGAGGAAGGTTGTGTTTGGAGTCCGCTCTACTCGCTTCTGCTGTACTTCTCTTTCTTTCACCGCTAGCTAAATTGAATTTAGTCCTAGTTTTATGTCTCTCTAAATAGCAAACAGTGACTCGACTACCATCCTAGACCATGCGATTTGTTACCTACCTAGAAATACATACAGGATTCAATGATATTCGCAGAAAACAATCAGAACTGTTAAAGAGGGATTTCACCGAACTCTTAGGCACACTGGACATTAAATCATTCATCAGTGGACCCCTCCCAACAGTTGATAGGGGAATTAATACGTTCAGACGTCTACTTGGACTAAATACATGGCTTTCCAGAGTATGCAATGAAAGAGGAAGGAACTTTATTGACAATTTAAATTCAGGGGGCGCAAAAATCTTTTCAAAGCAGACGGCCTCCACCCAAACAGGTTCGCTCAGGACTATTAAGGGACAATCTTCTATTCTTGCTTTCCCACCCATCTAGCCCACCACAGTCTGATACAGGCCACAGTCAGAGCACAGGCCTTGAAGAATGTTAGACCACAGCCCATGCCCTCCCCCATCAACGATGTCAGCAGCCACCCCCTTTCCCTCTCCCTCATCGACGATGACCTCCACCCTCCCTCAGCCACAACCCCCCTCTCCCAGATTCCCCTATCTAACAAGAAGAACAACAATTTCTACTAAGGGCATGATGGGAAAAAATTGCATGGTGGGAAAAAAGAATAAAAGAATCTAGTTGTAGTCTTGTAAATAGTGACCCTGCAAGATTCACAGTCTTTGTAAAATCTCAGTCTGAGACTAGGCTGTGACTAAAAACTCTAAACACTTGTCTTTAGATGTGAGCAGGTGTGAGCTGATAGTTTTCTAAGAGTCTTTTCCAAGTCTTTTCAAAGTCTTCTGATGTATGGGTAGCATGAGTAAACAAAGTGAAATTTAGACACACTGGGGGGTATTGCACAAAACTAGGATAAAGAAATCCAGGCTAATTGAGAAAGCGCGGCTTGAACTAGTCTGCTCGGCGCATCCTGGCTTAATCGGTTGCACGTTTGCCAAGCCAGGATAAATAGGCGCGGCTAAGTCAAGTCGCATGAAGATAGCTGGAATAAGCGGCATACTTGAATAGACCTCGCGATCGCTCACAGAATCACCGATCGGAACATGGATAAAAGTCGCGTTTCATACGTCACGGCCGCTGAACAGCTCCTTATTGGATACCCGACCCAAGCCCGACGGAACCCGACGGTACCCGACGGGACCCAAGGGGACCCGACGGGACCCGACGGGACCCAAGGGGACGGGTCCGGTCGGGTTCGGACAGATATTTAGAAATTATGCTCGGGTTCGGGTCGGGCTCGGTGATGTCTGCGCGATTTGAAATTAGAAATTTAAAACAGCTTATTATGCATGGTAGCCAATGGGCCTGTTACACATGTTGCAAAGGTTCGATTGTGTGATTAAAATACATTTTATAAATAGGACATTAGCATGTTGCGCTCATCTGTTTGTTGACATTTCCAAATGCGCTGCAGTTGCGTAATAAAGGCGGACTTTCATAAACACAAACGTAAATGTGTCATAGTATGAAAAAATATAGACTTTAACTGTGTTGGCCTGAGTAATAACACTTGAATCAATATAAAAAGACTGTTGCAATTGCAAACAGCCAACAGATTTAAATGAAATGAGAAATGTAATATTTTAATTCGGGATAATTAAAATGATGCAACATACTTAAAGGTCTCATCTCATCGTTTTTTCATTAATTTTGCGGTGGTCTCTAGTGTTAATAAATACCCTCAGTACCGGTTTTGGTTAAAAAAATGCTCTGCCGCGCCTGTTTCATGCTGTTTTAGTTTGGTGGGGGAGGTGGGGGGGGGCGAACGACACGATTTCGCCTCTCATCATGAATATGCATGACATGCTAATGAACTCGCCTCTGGTTGGCTAACAGCACTGTGACGCTACCTCCAGTGCGCAGTGAGGATTTTTCCGCTCCATATTCAACTAGTGCGAGACGAGTCGAGAATCGCGACTGTGCTGTTGCACAGTCCTGCTACTTCCTGACTTTCGGTGGGCGGTAGCGGAGGCGAGGCCATGAATACTAATTCACGGACTGACGTCAGTCCGTGGGGCTTTTCTCATCCGCTGATTTTTCTCAGTGTTTTTTTCTCTGTTCTTTCATTGCCAAATACAGGCAATGGGGGTAGAAGAACGTTTTCACGCACATGCAACTCGGTGAGACCTATAGTATTTCAACAAAAACAAGTATTAAACTGTTTCTCGCGGAATGAGACCTTTAAGACCATGCACATGCTGTAAAACACATTAATTCCTCACAGGATTGATGGTGTAAATACAGGTGAATCACTAGGATTAAGCTTAGCCTGGCTGTTAGCCTGGTCTGGAGCAGGCTAACTGCGGAGAATAAATCACTATGGTAACTTAGCCGGGGTAAGTGTGAGCTGCTTTCATGCAACCGACTTGAGGCTAAATTTAGCCAGGATAACCTAAATCCGTAAACATATCCCGGCTTTGTGACGAATGTATAACCGCACATATGTATAAACAGGCTGTAATATCTACACATAGCCACTAGGGAATATAAATAAATATATAAGTTGTATTAACCGCACCTGGCCACCAGATGGCGGCACACATAATACATTGGGGGCGGGCACGCAACACTAGCCAATCAGAGCATATTATGCGTCATAGAGGCCACGCCTGCCCAGGTACTACCAAACAACACATCCGGGGGTAGGCAGAAACCCCCAGGCAGCGTATTGGTTAAGATACCCAGCTAAGGGTCGCTCCACGCGTGAATTTACATACCTCTCCTTTTGCTTCATAGATAATATACCTAAAGTTAAACAAATAAAGTGAGTTAAAAGCGATCCTGTGTCGGCGGCCTTCTTCCTCAAAGAACACACTACAGCTTAATCCCTTTTCCTAGTTTTGTGCAATACCCCCCTGCTGTGGAGGGTGTGTGTGGAGTGTGTGTTGTTGATAGCTGGTTTACAGCCTCACCTGGCATGAATCAGACTGATTGGACTCTGGCTGGGTGGGGCTGCACACCTGTGGTGCAGAGCAATCATGGCACCCAGGATAAACCAGCTATCAACAAACACACTCAGGAGGAGCCTCTGTCATGGCAGCTTGTAACATCGGCTCTTGCCACCTCCAATGAAAGCATACTTATAAACAACATCTACCTGTGTCGGAGGGCCCCAGGAAAAGCCAATTAGGTGGCGTGTGGCAGGAGCAACTGCCACAACTGCTAACTTGCCAGACTTAATAACTATTCCCTGCGAACCAAAATCAGCCTTGGAGCCTATTATTGTCAATAGCACCATGAAATTAGATCTTAGCGTTAGATCTCTAGTATTGAAAAAAAATGAAGTTACCAAAAGGCCCAACGGTTACTTGGAGTCAGAAATATAACAAGGTCACATTTATAGATGCTCCCCCTCCCCTCACAGAGATTCTTGTACGTACACAGATGTACCAAAATGCCCAGGGGAGTAGCTAGATAAGACGCTACTCTCTTGGGACTAGGTGCCATGTTAATCAGCGCGCTTGGTGATGTCACGCGGCCCAAACCTCGCACATCTTAGGCGGGGGAGGCCCGGTCAAATGGGTACTGCGACTCAGCCTCCCCACGAAAGACGGGGGAAGCCAATTAAATATGCCCTGCTATCTAAATTAAAACTAGAACTTGCCCTTTTTTTTGACGAAAGAGTATCCATGTACCCGCTCGTGATGTCATCCCCCTTTACTGAACCTGTCCTTTAGTCTATAAGATATCCACGGACCTGAGACTCGGGGCTCACAATCAGCAGAACTTCTCAGGAGGCGAAGCTCTTTGTGACACCAGCGCTGTATTTGTTATTATACGCATTTACTCGTTGACTTTTGATTAAGTTTGATTAAGAATAAATCTACTCAGTTTAATTCAGTTTAATTCTCTTTATTTCGCCTTATTTTTTGATCTGATACCTATAGGGTCCGCGCCGTTGTTAGCTTAGAATAGGCCAGTTTTTTCTCCCAACAGATTGGTGACCCCGGCGTGATTTTTAACAAACCGGGAGAACCGACACAACGGCGGGCGCCGGTGACGCCACCAACCTGAGTCCACTGTCCCTGTGTGCACACGACTAAAAAAAGGTAAGCAGAACCTGTTGACAGAATTGTTCAAATCTGCGTAGTGGCTCATGAAACATAGTGGGGCAGTGGTCCAGGTAATGGTAAACCGTGCATAAATTGTAATGATAAGATACTGTTAAAAAATAATACCTTCTGATACAATTGTCATACCCTGTCAACGACTATCGGCAAAACTGTGTGAATTCGGTAGCGTGTTCGATACCCTGACCCAGATGCCCGAAGGGCTCCATCTAACAGGTTAAATTCCTTAGCTAGAGGTTTTGAGGCCTAGGCGATTCGGTAGCGTGTTGGACATCCTGACCAAGAGCCTATAGGGCTCCGCCTAAGAGGCTAAACTCCTTAGCTAGAGGTTTTGAGGCCTAGATGTTTAGGTAGCGTGTTGGATACCCTGACCTTGTTCCACCCCTCTCCCTATCAGTATTCGGTAGCGTGTTTGATACCCTGACCTAGATGCCCGTAGGGCTCCATCTGATAGATGTTAGGTAGCGTGTTGAATACCCTGACCTTCTGAACAAAAGTGCTCCACCCCAATCCCTCACGGTTCGGTAGTGTATAAAATAACCGGACCTTCTGAACGAAAGTGCTCCACCCCAATCCCTCGCGGTTCGGTAGTGTATAAAATAACCGGACCTTCTGAACAAAAGTGCTCCACCCCAATCCCTCGCAATTCGGTAGTGTATAAAATAACCGGACCTTCTGAACAAAAGTGCTCCACCCCAATCCCTCGCGGTTCGGTAGTGTATAAAATAACCGGACCTTCTGAACAAAAGTGCTCCACCCCAATCCCTTGCGGTTCGGTAGTGTATAAAATAACTGGACCTTCTGAACAAAAGTGCTCCACCCCAATCCCTATTTGCGGTTCGGTAGTGCATAGCATACGCGGACCTTCTGAGCAAAATTGTTCCATCCCCATCCCTATTTGCGGTTCGGTAGTGTAAAGCATACGCAGACCTTCTGAACACATTGTTCCACCCCCATCCCTATTTGCAATTCGGTAGTGTGTCTGACATTCTGACCTGGGTGCCCGAGGGGCTCCGTCTAAGAGGCTAAAATCCTTAGCTAGAGGCTTTGAGGCCTAGATGTTTAGGTAGTGTGTTGGATACCCTGACCAAAAGCCTGGAGGACTGGGCTTGCATACCTCGATAGTGTACATATTCGTACAATAGGCGGAGAAGGATCCAACGGTCAGCTGCCCTTAAGGGGGACCGTGGTCGAGGACATCGGTAGCTACCCCCGCTACCAAGGTTGCTCATAATCATAGGTGGTACCACGTGCATAACCCTGTATACCTGTATTTGTGTGTGTGTGTGTGTGCGCTGGTCTGTGTGTGCGCCGGTCTGTGTGTGTGTGTGTGCGCAGGTCTGTGAGTGCGAAAGTACTTGAGTGCGTGTGTTGATAGCAACTGCTGTGTTAGTGATAGATATATGTATTCGCGGAGTGGAGAATATATTGTCTGATCACTGTGTTGGTTACAACTGCTGTGTTAGTGATAGATATATGTATTCGCGGAGTGGAGAATATATTGTCTGATCGCTCTGTTGGTGATAACTGCTGTGCTGTGGTTGAGAATAGACGGCCGCCGAGCCATAGAATAAAACTGTTAAACAACTGTAGGAATAGAAGAAAGGATAAAGACAGTTGCTAAGATGGGCGATCGGAAGATCGGTATGCTGGACAGAGATGCCCAGATGCGGAGAGTGGACGTATACCTGGCTGCGAGCACCGAAGCGGGTGCTGGGCCAGAGGGAAAGAAAAAGTGGTTAAAAAGACATGTGAAGTACAGACAAAGATGGGAAAAGAGCGGGTGGGTGCCCAAAAACCGGCCTAGCCGAACCTAACCTCCGCAGCCTGGAGGTGGTGATTACCAAAGAGACAGCTAGGGCAGCCTACCGTTCTTACAACGCGGGTTCGACCGCGGCGCGCGGTGATCACCCGGAGTGCGCCCGGCAAACGCAGGCGCGTTCCCGGATCCTCGTCGCCGCGTATCGAAGCACCTTGCCCCCGCCCCCTGTTCCAGCTCAGCCTGTAATAGCGGGCCCCGACCCTGATCCAAACCCCCCAACCCCCCAGACCACTCCCACCCCTACCCTGACCACTCCCACTCCTACCCCCACCGACTCTGGACCAACCCTGACTAAGGCCCAACCTCCCCTCTACCCGCCCCTCCACGACTCCACCCATGGCCTCTACCCTCCCCCCTCCCACTCTCCTCCCTCACCTTACTCACAAGAGTGACGACTCCTTATGTAAATATTGTAAAAAGCAGTTTTATTATTTCTTAAAGTTGTGAAACTATTTAGATTAAAGCAGATGGAAGCCTATAGAAAGACTCGCAGAGGTGATGCAAATGATTCTCTATCCAGGGGACCACTAGGTTTCCCCCTCTGATCCATAAGGGCGTTGGCCCGGCTCCGCTCTCTCTGAAGTCACTTTAACAAGTGAACTGCGCATGCGAGGATTTTAGGAGGAGCTACAGGTTACACAGACGCGTGGCCACGCCCCTATTGCACTCTTGGAGCTACAAGGGGGGGAGAAGGCAGAATGAGGCCTAGTACAATAATTCTGTTTATTGGTGGTCATTATTTGATCATGAATTTTATAATCAAGACTTTTAAATTCATAAATAACCCTATGTTGACAGATGTTATTACAGCAATTAAAGATGTTCTTATGTTACAACTGAATGATTACATTTAAATTTCGTCCTGTCATTAATGTGAAGCAAATTTGCTTGAATAGACATTGAATCTCTGTTTTGTTTATTCTTTTCCTTTATCTACATTTGTACGAGAATCCTAAGCGAAGGAGGGGACCTCCGTGGCCAGGGGGCTCCTCTCCGAAGGGACATCTCGAACGTCTCGTGTGGTGTCTAATAATGATGATAATAATAATGATAATACATTTGTTTGAAGGTGCCTTTCGAGACACACAAGGTCGCTTTACAGTGCAAAGTGGTAAAGGGACAACCAGCTCAGTATGTCCCATGGGGATAACAGACTTAGAGGGGTTAGAATAAAACATGAATAGAGAAAGCACTGTGATCATTACAACGTTTAAGGATTTGTTGGGACATAGAAAGTGATTTCATTTTGTTTTTTGTTCTAGTTTTTGTGTTTTATTTGTTAAATTGCCAAATTGCTTTGGACATGCCAACAAAAGTGTCTGTGATATGAATTAAGTTAAGCAGGTGAAGACAACGGCTCCCCTACTGTTAGAAACCTGCACTGCATGTTGTAGTCCAGGAAGTTTCTGCACACATGCTTCCGTGTGTGTGTGGGTTTGATAGTTGTTACCCCCAGTGGCCAACTTGCAAATAATTTTACAGCTTGAGGTACTGAGCTACTGCTAACACAATGGAGTTTAAGAACAAAACTCACCATATTGTACCATTTTTATTAGTGGTGCAACGGATCATCATTGATCCGTGATCCGTTCGGATCAATCATCTCGGTTCGGCACACACATGATCCGCGGATTGATTTATGACGCGGGCCGTTCGAGCTATATAAATGAATAGCATGAATAGCTATATAAATACAGCCTCGGCGGCGAGGCTGTATTTATATAGCTATAGCTATTCATGTTTGTTTCTGTTTCTGTCCTAATGCTTCCTCAAGCCGCGCGCTCCACCGCCGGTCTCTCCGTGAAACGCGTCCGCCCCGATGTTGACTCTGCGTTAGAGGATCTCGGCCGAGATGTCCACTTTTTAAAATGAAATCGCCTCATCTGATACACACGCTACCGCGCTTACAGCGACCAGAAATCCCTTATGAAAAAATAAATAAGCACAGCGGCGGTTCGGCACACACATGATCCGCGGATTGATTTATGAAATTGTGCGCATGTTAGTCCACACACAGCGTGATCATGGCGAGCGGAGGAACGGAGGAGCTCGAACGGCCCGCGTCATTTAAATCCCCAGTTTGGGAGCATTTCGGCTTCCCTTATATTGTTAATAAACAAAAAGACACAACGTATGTTTATTTGTCTTGGCGATTTAAAAAAAAAAATTTTTTTTTGCTGATCCGAAAAATGATCCGATCCGTGACTCTGATCCGAGGAACGATCCGAACCGTGAGTTTTTTGATCCGTTGCACCCCTAATTTTTATGTAATTTCTCCTATTTATGTGACTAGTTACCTTTGAATGATAGTTACATGGTCTAGGACGACGATTGAAGCCATTTCACTTGACTGGTTTCATCCCGCGATGGAAGCCATAGTACAACAACACGTCCCTGACTGCCAGACCTGCCAAGCCCACAACCCCCGACCAAGCCAAAAGCCACCACGAGGCCACTTCCCCGTTCCCCCACTCCCGTTCCAAGAATTGTGCATAACCTATACCGACATGGGCAAAGACAACAAAGTGAGAGGGTATCACTATCTGTTAGTCATAATAGACCGATTCTCTAGGTGGGTAGAAGCTTTCCCCACCAAAACACGAAGACGCCCAAAACGTTAGTAAAACACCTGCTAAATGACATTATTCCTAGATGGGGCTTCCCCAAGAACATAGCCTCAGACAATGATAGCCATTTCGCGAACAGACTGCTAGATGAGGTAGAACGCACCCTAGGACTTGATCACCGATGTCAGGTCCTCACACTCCGCCTATAGGGCCCATGACAGATCACCTAGATGAAGTCCTGTTAGAATACGTCCAGGCCCTAACCCTTGTCTCTCGAGCTTTGTTCACTCAGGTTACCACCCTGCCATCTCATATTACCCACCCGGCTCCCCTGACCCTACCTGGTGACTACCTATACGTCAAGGTCCACAAGAGGAAGTGTTGGGAATTGAACACCCCCAACAACGGCGGTACCAACCGCATCAACACCAACCGCACCAACACCACCCGCACAAACGCCACCCAAGGTACTGTCCATAACCCCCCAATTGTCTACAACCCCCCTGCCCGCAGACGCAGAACCATCCTCCCCTACGACGACCCCCATGCCCCACGAAGAAACGACTCTGACCCCTGCCTCCGCCAGTTTGATGGCGTCCATCTCACCCACATCAACGGCACCAAACGTATGTACTCTATCCCCCTACACACCCTATTCACTGACACCATATGGAAACGCTCTGGCTCCAGATGGGAGCATGACAACAAGTATGTGTGCGACGGACCGATAGGGGGGAGACCCGAATGGCGGAAAGGCGCCTCCTGGGGTTGTAGCCTCAAGGGGTGTAGAAATGCGGGGCACATTCTATGGGATACCAGAGACGAAGGGGCTGGGATAGGCATAGCGGGGACCGGCAACCGAGCGACTAGAGCATTCACCAACCCTCGCACACGCTGGGACGGTACTAGACTACTCCAAGAGGGCGGGGGATTAACTATGGAAGGGAAGAACGTGATCCTCACTCTCACCTCGGTAGGCGCTCACCAATATTATAATCCTCTATGTCCCTCTGCACCAAACATTTTATATCTAACTGTGGGAGTTAGTATGTGGGGAGCATGGGACCCCATGAGCGTCGTTAGAGTTAATATCCTACCTGAATCGAAATCATCAATCCCGGCAGTCACATACTCTGAACAAGGCATAACCATATTCAACGTAGAGTCCACTAATGATATACCCACCCACGACATATTCGCTCAAGCCACTGGGTTAACTGAAACTAATAATAATAATAATAATACATTTTATTTCGAAGCGCCTTTCATGTCACTCAAGGACGCTTTACAGTTTAAAACAAGAGCAAGCAAGGACAACCATTAAAAGTGCAACTAAAAACATCATGGCAAATACAAGGAGAATGCTGTCCTGAAAAGGTGGGTTTTGAGAGAGGATTTGAACTGAGGGAGGGAGTCAATATTTCGGATGTCAGATGGGAGTGAGTTCCAGAGTTTGGGAGCAGAGCGGCTGAAAGCTCTGCTCCCCATGGTGGTGAGCCGGGCAGAGGGGACAGTGAGGTGGATGGAAGAGGAGGATCTGAGGGAGCGGGTGGAGGTGGCAGTGTGAAGGAGGTCAGACAGATAGGGAGGGGCGAGGTTATGAATGGATTTGAAGGTATGAAGGAGAATTTTGAAGTTAATACGGAGGTTAATTGGAAGCCAGTGGAGTTGCTGTAGGATGGGGGTGATGTGGTGGAAAGAGGGGGTTTGGGAGATGATACGGGCAGCTGAGTTCTGGACCAGTTGGAGCTTATGGAGGGATTTCTGGGGGAGACCAAATAGGAGAGAGTTACAATAATCGATACGGGAGGTGACAAGGCTATGTACAAGAATAGAGGTGGTGTGGGGGGTGAGGGAGGGACGGAGGCGATTTATATTACGTAGATGGAAGTAGGCAGTGTGGGTGGTGATGTTGATATGGGATTTAAAGGAGAGTGAGCCATCGAGGATGACACCCAGACTCTTCACCTGGGGGGAGGGGGAAACTATGGAGCTGTCAATTGAGAGGGAAAAACTGTCAACTTTGGATAGAATGGATTTAGTACCAACTAGAAGGATTTCTGTTTTATCACTGTTAAGTTTGAGAAAGTTAGAAGTGAACCATGTTTGTAGTTCGGAAAGGCAATCTGTCAGGGAGGAGGGAGGATGGAGTTGGGTTTGGTGGAGAGGTAGAGCTGGGTGTCATCCGCGAAGCAGTGAAAAAGAATATTAAATTTACGGAAAATAAGGCCAAGGGGAAGAGGTAAGTAATGAAAAGGAGGGGACCCAGGACAGAGCCCTGGGGGACACCAGAGGAGACAGGGGAGGGTTGGGAACGGAAGGATTTGAGTTGGACGAACTGAGTGCAGTCTAGGGAGATAGGAGTGGAACCAGTCAAGGGGGATGCCAGTGATGCCGATGGAGGATAATCTATTGAGGAGGATGGTGTGGGAAATTGTGTCAAAGGCCGCACTCAGGTCAAGGAGGATGAGGATGGAGAGTAAACCAGAATCAGCTGCAGTAAGAAGGTCGTTGGTGATTTTCAAGAGGCCGTTTCAGTGCTATGACGGGGGCGGAAACCAGATTGGAACTGTTCGTAAAGACTATTTTGAGATAGATGGGAATGGAGTTGGGAAGCAATGATTTTCTCAAGTATTTTGGAGATGAAAGGTAGGTTGGAAATGGGGCGGAGGTTATTGAAGTTGTTGGGATCTGAACCAGGTTTTTAAGGATTGGGGAGACAGCAGCAGTTTTGAAGGGTGAGGGAACAGAACCAGTAGTGAGAGAGGAGTGGATGATAGCAGCAATGAGAGGGAGCAGAGAGGGGAGGCAGGATATGACCAGGGCAGAAGGAAAGGGATCTAACTGGCATGTGGATGGTTTTGATTTATGGATGAGATCAAAGATAGCAGAGGGATCAGGGAGATGGAAAGAGGAAAATGTAGTGGAGAACCAGTTCATCAGGGGAGGAGGAGTAGTCCGGGTCCGGTAAAGATGCGATGGTGGAGGAGAGGGTGTGGGGATTTATGGCCTTGATATTACGGAATGAGATGAGACGTGGTGGCTTGGTCATGGAGAGGCGGAGGGTGACATTAAATGAAAGGAGGAAGTGGTCAGTGATGGGGAGTTGATCGGCTGTGCAGTTGGAGGGAGTGAGACCAGAGCAACATATTAAGTCCAGTGTATGTCCTTTAATATGGGTAGGGAAGTCAGTGACGATGTGGTAACCAGAGCTCTCAAGGCAGGATGAGAAGTCACGGGTGAGGGGGAGAGTAGTGTTGTCGAGGTGGATATTGAAATCGCCCAGCAGAATCACGTTAGGGGAAAGAGTGGAGAGATGGGCGAGTAGAGCAGCAATGTCATTTAAAAACTCAGAGTGGGGCCTGGGTGGACGGTAAACAGTGGCCACAATGGTGGGAGTAGGACCAGACAGTTTACAGGCAATGCACTCAAATGCGCTGGATGCAGGGACAGAGACGGGAATCATTTTCCACTTCTCGCAGAGAATTATCGCGAGACCTCCGCCGCGACCTGAGCCACTTGATTGCGAGATGTAAACAAACCCAGGTGGGGTAGCGTCGTTTAATTGGGAAAAGTCATTAGGCTGCTGCCACGTCTCTGTCAAGCAGAGAAAGTCGAACTTACGGTCGGTGAAGTAGTCCTGGACGAGATGGTCTTTGCTCGTGAGTGAGCGGATTTCAGAAGCCCGAAGTTGACGGTGGAGTTGTCGTTCTGGACAGTAGCGCTAGCCAACCTGGGTAGCCTGGCTAGCAAGCTGGGGTCAACCCGGCGGCGGCCGGTGTTTCTCGGAGGACGACGAGTGGAGGACCAGAAGGATTTTATTGGTTCGGAGTAGTCAAAGTGGAAGTTCCGGCGAGAGCCTCGGTGGATGTAACGTCGGCGGGGCAGGAGAGTATCATCCCGAGGGCGCAGCACCGCAGGTGGAGGCTCAAACAGGTGGGAACGTAGCCGGAGGAGCTCGGCAGCCAAGTACTGGAGAAGACCAGCCACGGGTCGGTGGTATATCGACAATGTAATCCAGGCAAGTGCCGACCACAGAGAAACTTGGCGGACAACATTATTAACCGAGAAGCCAGGTGAGCTTACTAAACACAATAAAACAATAAAAACAGCCGGTGAGTAGCGGCAGCAAGACGCGCCAGCGTGCACTCCCGGAGAGTGCACGCTGGCGATGGCTAGCATGGCTAGTTGGCACCGTCCGCCTGCAAGGCCTATCCGATTGCGTCGCTTGTGCAGCAGCTCGTCCCGCTCTAACTACCATCCCTGTATACCTCAACAAAACCGATGACCCCCGTGGCACCTACTGTATGATACGACTCTTTATAGAAGCTCACCCCAAGAATTGTACTCTCCTCTGGAATTTATTTCCCCCCGGCCTGAACAAAACGACTCCACCCACATTCAAAGCGCTACCCGCCCCTTATTGGTGTTTCACTCGAGTGAGTACGCGACCGGTAGGGAATCTTCCTGCGGCGTGGTGTCAACACACCTATAACGTTACTGGATGGCCGAATATGACTCAACTAACTCTTGGTCGAATGGACCTTTATTGGCTATGCGATACTACTACTCTGCGATTGCGCCTACCTAAACACTGGTCTGGGACCTGTACTATTGTGCGGCTAACTGTACCTGTGACCGTATTCGTCCAAACGTCTAATGCAACTAACAATACGGCCCCTGAACGCACCCGACGCGACACTGCCTACCCCGCCAGTTTCAACCTCACCCAAAACTCTCCCTGCTACTTCGACGCCATAGGCATTCCACAGGGCGTTCCAAACGAGTACAAATTAGCAGACCAGATCGGGGCCGGATTCGAGAACATACCGCTCCTATCAGCTCTCTTCCCTATTACGCCAAACAAAAACGTTGATCGTATTAACTATATCTTCCAGACGATGACGAAGAATCCTATTGCGACATGACCCTGACCATCTACTAAAAACGTACAAAGTTGTCCCGCTCCCCTAAGGCATGAGGGGCAACTTCGCTGTATTGCTTATAAGCTGTTCCACCTAACACCTCCTTCCCCAAATTCCCTTTTTGCTTAAGCCTCACCTCACCCCCTATATATGCATGTCCCACTTGATGAGTGTAGAGTCAAAAGGTATGTTGACATTCAAGTCATACGTTGGGGGTGTTACCACCCTGCTACATGGATAGAAAAGGACTCCGCTAAAGAAAGTTGCTGTTTAGCATTTTTTACATTTTACATCTTTATATATATAATCATCTTATCCTCTCATATATATATATCCCCTATAGCTCCAACCCAGTTGGCCGTTGAATAAACAGGGGTGATGCATAACCCATGGAGTTATGTCCCGCAAGAGGCAACTGGGAAAAGAGCTTAGCATATATCTCCTACCCAACACCCGCTGTTTATGCATTATGGTTCCTTATTACATTCTCATACTTTTTATATTTTGCTAGAAACATTTGTTAGGTGTGATGGTACTGCCTGTGTCTGACCTCTAGGTGAAAGCACCAGTTGGTACCGACGGGTAGACCATCTGTGATGATACTGTTCCATTATATACATTTACCTGTGCATGCTTGTGTGTTGTACCACTGACTATGTGCCTACGGACAACAGGTGTTTTCTAATAGAAAGTCATCTTGCGATGACTTCAGAGGGATATATTGAAAACCACCTGTTGCCCGAATTCCTATGTACCTCTGAGTCTCGCCAGGTCCGGTCTAAATTATATATTGAAATATATTGAAAAAAGTTACCAAAAGGCCCAACGGTTACTTGGAGTCAGAAATATAACAAGGTCACATTTATAGAGGCTCCCCCTCCCCTCACAGAGATTCTTGCACGTACACAGATGTACCAAAATGCCCAGGGGAGTAGCTAGATAAGACGCTACTCTCTTGGGACTAGGTGCCATGTTAATCAGCGCGCTTGGTGATGTCACGCGGCCCAAACCTCGCACATCTTAGGCGGGGGAGGCCCGGTCAAATGGGCACTGCGACTCAGCCTCCCCACGAAAGACGGGGGAAGCCAATGAAATATGCCCTGCTATCTAAATTAAAACTAGAACTTGCCCTTTTTTTTGACGAAAGAGGATCCATGTACCCGCTCGAGATGTCATCCCCCTTTACTGAACCTGTCCTTTAGTCTATAAGATATCCACGGACCTGAGACTCGGGGCTCACAATCAGCAGAACTTCTCAGGAGGCGAAGCTCTTTGTGACACCAGCGCTGTATTTGTTATTATACGCATTTACTCGTTGACTTTTGATTAAGTTTGATTAAGAATAAATCTACTCAGTTTAATTCAGTTTAATTCTCTTTATTTCGCCTTATTTTTTGATCTGATACCTATAGGGTCCGCGCCGTTGTTAGCTTAGAATAGGCCAGAGTTTTTTCTCCCAACACTAGCTAACAAATCTTCATAGTTAATTATCTTATTACCACTTCTAAACTTGATTTTATGTTTTTAACTGAAACATGGTTCAAACAAAATAACAGTGCAACTATTCTGATTGAGACAGCTCCTCCCTCTTAACTTCTTGGATGTATGTAGATCTGGAAAAAGAGGTGGAGGGGTTGCTGTTATATTTAAAAATGTATTTCAGGATAAACAGATGTAATTGGGTGATTTCCCATCCTTCGAATACCTTTGTGCTGTTTTGAAATTTTCCCTCAGATTTCTCCTATTAGTTATCTACAGGCCATTATTCTAGAATCTCCACTGACTCTGACTGTCTAGTTATAACTGGTGAGTTTAATTTTCATACTGATGAATGATACAGGTGCGAAAGAACTCTTTGCTATGCTGGACACATTTGAACTGTCTCAACATGTGAAAGGGGCTACTCATTGTAAGGGGCAGACCCTGGACTTGATTATCACAAAGGGTCTCAGTGTTTCTGATATCTTTGATTGATCCTTCCCTGTCTGACACTTTTGTGTTTTCTTTTATATATCCTTTATTCCTGACATACAGATCAAATTAAATACTATAAAAAAATGGTATATCAATTAAAATTCTAGTGCACTCTTTAAAAAGGCCATCTCCGTGTTACCACCTCCCTCCCCAAGTTCTACTGATGATCTTGTAGATAACTTTAATTCCAAAATTGTGAATGATATAGATGTCGTTGCACCTTCTAAGGTTAAAATAATCTCTGGTAAGCAAAAAGCACCCTGGAGAAATGTTGCTTCTGTAACAGCCCAGAAAAGACGTGCCGGAAAGCATGAACGCATCTGGCGAAAAACAAAACTTCATGTTCACCATGACAGCTATAAAGAGAGCCTCCGTGCCTACAATTTGGAAATAAAAAGTGCTAGAGAAACCTTTTTCTCCAATATCATTAACAGCATCACTAATAATGCACAAACCCTATTTGACGGTTGATAGACTGACCAACCCCCCAACACAAATACCCCCGGAACTCCTTTCCACCCAGAAATGCACCAAGTTTGCGTCCTTTTTACTGATAAAATTGAAGGGATTGGCCAAACATCAATATTTCTGCCTCAAACTAAATTGTTGGATCACTACCTTGTGCAGACAAAAGTAATGTGGTAATGATGACACACTTTAATGTCATAGATTCAAAAACTGGAAATGGTGAAACAACCTAAGCCATCCACGTGCTGCTTTACCTACCAGCTTCTTTGAGAATGTTTTTGACTGCCTCGTACTGCAAATAGTTAATAGCTCTCTTCAATCAGGCAATTTTCCAAAAGCCTTGGAAACTGCAGTTATTAAACCACTTTTAAAAAAAAGTGGAGCCTCTATCACTAACAACTATCAAATGTATCCTTCTTAAGTAAATCATTGAGAAAGTTGTGCTCCAGCAACTTAATAATTTCCTGGCCTCAACTGGCGGCTATGATAACTTGTCAGTCAGGATTTTGACTTTTGGACAGGTTGGAAAACTGGTTAAGGCTTTCAGGCACATTTGTTTCAGGCAGAAGTTGGTTCAAGTCATGTACGTACAAGTTGGCAATGGAAACAAGAAATTAACTAAGAGGACTCATCCCCCACACTTCTATGTGGCGGAGCCCAATAAATAAGATCGTAAAAAATAATAATTATTGCCTTGCTGTAACACGTGTGCAACTTATGCTCCGCCTCATGACAAAGACACTGCAGCCTGTTAACAAAAAAAGGCACACAGACAGTTTTCCCACAGATAACTAGGAAACATTGATGCAGCAGGTGAACTATGGCTCTGAACGTACCAGGAGTGGTGGTGATGGTCTTTTTCTACCTCATGGTCCTTGGAACCGGAATATGGGCCTCGTTCAAATCCAAGAAGGAGATCAAGAACAGTTCTGTGGACCCGATTGATATGGCCCTGCTAGGAAACCGAGGAATCAGCCTGGTGGTGGGCATGTTTACCATGACTGGTGGGTCCACACATTACTCCTCCTCTTTGTCAATGTCCTCAATGTTTGAGTGAAAGTTATAGAGCAGAACGCATAAAAACTACCTGGAGAGTTGAACTGACCTAGAATCATGTGCGAAAGTAAGTGTGTATGTGTGTGTGTTTGTGCTTATCCTGTAGCTACATGGATTGGCGGAGGTTTCTTCAGTACTTTGGCTGAAGTGACGTACATCCCCTCGAGTGGAGTCAAGGAGGCTGTTCTCATCGTCTCTGCATACACCACAGCCTTCATTATCTGTAAGAGCCTTAATAATGAGCTGTAAGAGCCTTGATTAATGATCTATAAGAGCCTTCATTCATTATCTGTAAGAGCCTTAATTCATTATCTGTAGCGCCTTAATTTGTTATCTGTAGGGCATTAATTCATTGTGAACCTTAATTCATTATCTGTAAGAGCCTTCTTAGTTCATTATCCGTGGAGCCTTAAGCTCATTGAGCTCTTGGAGGATACCTGAAAAACCAGTCTTTCAGAAAACAGTTGAAATACATATGCCAGGAGTCACATTTTTTTGACAAAGTCAATTACACACATACCAGACTTCTCAAGAACAGGGGGGGGGGGGGGGGGGGGTTAGAGACAGAGGTCTGGCAGGGAGGGCAACAAATACTAACACACAAGACAACAAATGCGTTCTGTATGCCTGGGAAGTAGATTAGTAGCATTGACTTCTTAGGTGGGGAAAGGTCCATAGGAGAAGTGGCGGCGTCATGATATGTAAATGTATGACTACCTAGTCGAGAAATCTGTGAAACAATTCCTGCTGGGATACATTGATGTAGTCACGGTCAACAAAGAAGATTCGGCAGCACCCACTAGTCAAATCCAAAACATAGACAAAACACATCCCCATTGCCTCAATGTCTGTACATGTTGGGGTAACTGCAGCACATAAACCCATGGTTGTAGAGCAACGCGACACCTCTTAGTTGAAATTCACTGCTTTGGATGAAAGTGCCTGCTAAGTAAGTAGATAGTATGTTAAATAGTAAACAAATATAATGGATAAATATACATAAATGAAGTTCAGTCAGGACCACTTTTGTCAAAATAATCTTTATTCTAAAGCAGAATATTACATGCAGAATTACATTTGCAGAATATTACATTTGGCGGTATGGCTCTGTTCTGGGAACTCCTTGCCCTTCCACGTGCCTACGTGGAAAGCCTTAAGGCAGGGGGAGCACTCCTCCCTGCCCTTCCATGTGCCTACATGGAAAGGTTTAAGACAAGGAGAGCGGCAGCAGAGACCCCCCGGGGTACAGAACAGAGCAAGCATCAATGACAATCAGAAACTGACATTGATTAATTAGATACAACATAAAGGAGGAGCTGGGGTGGAGGTGGGTTGCAAAGCTAGCAGAGGAAGCAGCGAAGATAGGCAGGCTGAAGCAGCTTTAAATAAGGCGCCAAGAATGATGTTTGCCAATGGGTGTTTGAGGGGGAGTCAGCTGAGCTGTCAGCTGACTGTGTATGGTATCCAATGGGAAGCTAGGGAAATCAGCTGATGTACGTCTATAATGATACTACGTATTTGAAGCGCTCTGCATGCGTAACGTAACCTAACGCGGCAATATGACTACTGTGATATCTGTACTGAGCCGAGCCTGACTTCGTGGCCTGCCTGAACTAACGCTATGCTCAATTTGTTAGTTGCCTCCACTATGATTTCTATTCTTCCCCAAGGTGGCTTCGTGTTCACCAAGCCCATGAGGGACAGGAGATTTGTGACCATGCTGGATCCCTTCCACATCAAGTACGGAAAGGGAGTAGCATGCCTCTTCACAGTCATCTCCCTCATCACTGATTTTATCTGGGTGCCAACTACACTCATCTCCTTAGGTAAGTTGGTAGTACCAGACTTTTATCAAATCACTGATGTGATACAATACTAATAACAGAGAGAAATTAGAAAATGTAAATAATTATACCATGGCCTGGGTGAATACTCCATTCTAATTGGCTGGAGAGGTGTTGATTATTTTTCAATAACATGAGTGGCTATGACGTGTCGCAACATAAACAGCCTAATCACTGGTCTAAAAATTAATGCGCTAAACGAAATGTTAATAACTGCCAACTTGGACCGGACTCAGACGGGACTACGTTTAAGGTAAGGTAAGGTAATTTAATCTTTATTATCCCTGAGGGGCAATTTGTTGCACAGCCAGCAGTAATACAATCATCATCACCACTCAAGCAACACACAAACAATTTACACAGAAAATATAAAATTACATGTTATTTAAAAGGCCAATAGCAGCAGGGACAAATTAGTTTTTAAATCTGTTGGTCCTGCATCTTAGAAGATACTATCTGCGACCAGATGGAAGCAACCTGAACTCACTGAACAAGGAGTGACTAGGGTCAGAAAGGATTGACTGGGCCTTCTTTGTGACTCTGACTTTGTGCTGTTGGGAGAGGTCATTTAGATTTGTGCCTGCAAATTTACTGCACACTCTAACAATTCTCTAACCTGTTCCTGTTTTTCAAGGTAAGTGACCCAAACCAGCAAATAAAAGAGAAGGTTAAAACAGACTAAAACAAAAATAAAACATTCTCATAAAAGTGGTGTCAACATTAAAACCTCTGAGCTTCCGATAAAAGTACTTACGCTGATGGGCCTTTGTACAAACAACATCAGTATTTTGTTCAAAGGTTAATTTTTAATCAATCAATTATAATTTCCTTTGTTTTAGACACATTTATGTCCAAGAAGGAGCGTTTGCACCAGTCACCAAATTCATCCACCACTGGACCATGGTTAATTTCATCATTACTAAGCAGGGACACAATGACGGAATCATGTGCAAACTTGATTATATGTCTGCCCTCATAGTAACACTGACACTCGAAAGCTTTCCTGTTGCCATGTTGTTACTAAGGTCGTCTGTATTTACTGGAGTAATAAGGTGAAGTTGCCATGTCGTTACTAAGATCGTCTCTATTTACTGGAGTAATAAGGTAAC
Source organism: Merluccius polli (assembly GCA_030340625.1). NCBI lineage: Eukaryota > Metazoa > Chordata > Actinopteri > Gadiformes > Merlucciidae > Merluccius > Merluccius polli. The sequence continues at coordinate 12,808 of JAOPHQ010004600.1, read as the reverse complement.
ATTGCCATGTCGTTACTAAGATCGTCTCTACTGGAGTAATAAGGTAATGTTGCCATGTCGTTACTAAGATCGTCTCTATTTGCTGGAGTAATCAGGTAACGTTGAAATGTTGTTACTAAGATCGTCTCTATTTACTGGAGTAATAAGGTAACGTTACCATGTCGTTACTAAGGTCGTCTCTATGTACTGGAGTAATAAGGTAACGTTGCCATGTCGTTACTAAGATCGTCTCTATTTACTGGAGTAATAAGGTAACGTTGCCATGTCGTTACTAAGATCGTCTCTATTTACTGGAGTAATAAGGTAACATTGCCATGTCGTTACTAAGATCGTCTCTATTTACCATAGTAATAAGGTAACGTTGCCATGTCGTTACTAAGATCGTCTCTATTTACCGGAGTAATAAGGTAACGTTGCCATGTCATTACTAAGATTGTCTCTATTTACCAGAGTAATAAGTTTTTGCCCGCATTCCATATGAATCTCATGTTAACTGATTGCGTTCCAGGCATTAGTCAGACCTATGTATTTCTCCGGTCATTTGACGTTTGTTTCCAGGAACAAAAAAAGTAGTGCAAGCTAAAAGTTGTAATTTTGAGACAGAATTACCCCAAAATATGAATCAACACCCTTATATTTGTATTGATTCGCAAGTGGCCATGGTATAAATGGGATAATCCACTTCAAGGTGTACATAGAGGTGACCAGATCCCAATTCACCAGATGTGAGACAAAGACTACGTTTGTGTGGGACAATATGGGACAATGTGGGATACCAATGCGTCAAGGTAGTCTAAAAGAACTATATTATATATATATATATATATATATATAGAAAAAAAAGAAAAAAAAAGAAAAAAAAAGAAAAAAAAAAAAAAAAAAAATATATATATATATATATATATATATATATATATATATATATACAGTATATATACAGTATAAAAATCAAATAAATTAAAAAAATATATATTTTTATTTTAGTTTTTTTAGGAAATAATTACCCAGGTCTGGACCTCGGTGACCTCATAGCTGGCTACGGCCATGGTCCCCTCCTATTGCTCCCTTTCAGACAGCGCTCAACCACGCCACACCCCCACAGATGCATATCTTGACTTCCTCCCTTCACCTGTCCTGTTTCCCACGTGTCGTGTGTATTTCCAGGCGCTGTCATGCATGTGATTCTGGATGTCTCCTACACGGTGAGCATCTGGATCTCCGCTGCTGTGGCCATCACCTACACCCTACTGGGGGGTCTCTACTCTGTGGCCTACACGGACGTGATTCAGATCATCCTTATGTTCCTCGGCTCAGTAGGTCAAAAAGCTAAGCATTCATTTAATTAAGCCTCCAAACTATCCAGCCTTCACTAAACCCCCAATTAGCACATGTCGGGCAGTATGCAAGTGCACAGCCTTTGCAGATGTATTTCTTGCGTCACACAGTATGTGTTTTACAGTCCTTCTTTGGTGGGCAGATCTGACACCTCTTCCTCTTACTTGCCACTGCTGGGGCACTGGCAATGGCAGTTGGATCCTCAGGGTGATCACGAGATCTAGCCCTCTGAACATCTTTCACAACTGCTGCAGATGCTTCTGTGCGGGGGAGATGCTCCCTTCTTTCGATGAATGGAGTTACAAGTGTCTTTCCCAGCTGCTTCAGGAACAACCTCCTCTTGTTCCGCTTACGAGGCATCCCGCTAGGGTTGATGTCAAACAGTTCAATCTTATTAATTTGCCAAAACTGTCAAACTAATATTTCTTAAACTCACGATTGAGCGTGACACAACTGCACTCTGGTTGTTAGGGGCGGGGCAATGCTAAGGGGGATCGTGGTGCGTCATCAGGTGCCCCTTAAGCCCCACCCAGAAAAACCTATATGCAAAAATGGTGACAAACAGAAAAACGGTCTAACTCCACAATTCAACACTAAATGGTTCTACAGTGTTCACATGTTTTCAGCAATGACTTTCTAACGTGTGTAATGTGTTTAGAAACAAATCTCAGAATTTGCTTTACATGGACTTTAATTTATACTTCTGCATCAAAGAGCCGGCGTGGGTCTCCACGTTAACGGTGTATCCAAAAGTGGCCGTCCATTATATTGTGTGTCTCCCCAGTGGCTGTGTGTTCCCTTTGTTCTGATGATCCCTGCGGCGTCTGATGTCTCCAACACAACACTCCACCTCAACACCAGTGGCGGTTACCCCCCTTGGCTTGGTGACTGGGAGGAAGGCTCCCTCCTCGTCAAGGTCGACACTTTCCTATTCATGGTAAGCCAGGATGAGCTGTTATGATGTGGCATTTCCAACTAATTGCACTCAGCACTACACACACTTATTACACACTGTATGAGAATGGATTTATTTGTATACTTTAAAATATCATATGCCTTAAAACTAGGCCCCCCTCAAAGTAAGTATTTCTTGATATAGGGCGGGTGTTTTATGGTAATGATATTTTAAATGGTGATTGGTGAGACTATCCATCCATCCATCTTCTGCCGCTTATCCGGGGTTGGGTCGCGGGGGCAGCAGCCTAAGCAGGGAAGCCAAGACTTCCCTTTCCCCAGCTACTTTGTCCAGCTTTTCCTGGGGGATCCCGAGGCGTTCCCAGGCCAGTACCAGGCACCTTACCAGGCAGGCGTCCGGGAGGCATCCTAACTAGATGTTACACCACGTCCTGCTACACGGTCCAATACCTCCATCTAGTGGACGCTTGTCGCCTCTACCAGTCATTTCCCCAAACACACCTGTTCCTAATTGATAATCACCGTTTCCCTATTTAAGCCGGGGATCTCTGGCCAGCCGGCGCCAGTTCGTGCCTTTGTTTCTACAACCAGTTACCCGTGATCCAGATTACCCGCCTGTTGCTGAACCCTGCCTGCCTGACTACCCGCCTGTTGCTGAACCCTGCCTGCCTGACTACCCGCCTGTTGCTGAACCCCTGCCTGCCTGATTACCCGCCTGTTGCTGAACCCCTGCCTGCATGACTACCCGCCTGTTGCCGACCCATCGCCTGTCCGACTACCCGCCTGTTGCCGACCCATCGCCTGTCCGACTACCCGCCTGTTGCCGACTCATCGCCTGTCTGACTACCCGCCTGTTGCCAACTCATCGCCTGTCTGACAACCCACCTGCTGCCGACCCATCGCCTGTCCGACTACCCGCCTGTTGCCGACCCATCGCCTGTCCGACTACCCGCCTGTTGCCGACCCATCGCCTGTCCGACTGCCCGCCTGTTGCCGTTTCCCCCCTTGCCCGACTACCGCTTACCTAACCTGGCTTGTGGTTATTCCCCCTGTGAGCAATAAATCCCATTGTCCTTTTATCCCGTCTCCGCCTCTATGTGTTCAGCATTTGGGTCCACCCGTCCTGTTCCCTAACACTAGATGCCCGAGCCACCTCATCTGGCTCCTCTCAACGCGGAGGAGTAGCGGGTCTACTCCGAGCTCCTCCCGGATGACCGAGCTTCTCACCCTATCTCTAAGGGAGAGCCCAGCCACCCTGCAGAGGAAGCTCATTTCGGCCGCTTGTACCCGCGATCTTGTTCTTTCGGTCATTACCCAAAGCTCATGACCATAGGTGAGGGCAGGAACGTAGATCGACTGGTAAATCGAGAGCTTTGCCTTTCGGCTCAGCTACCTCTTCACCACGACGGATCCGTGCAGAGTCCGCATTACTGCAGACGCCGCACCGATCCGCCTGTTGATCTCCCGCTCCATCCTCCCCTCACTCGTGAACAAGACCCCGAGGTACTTGACCCTAACCCTAACCCTAACCCTAACTCCTCCACTTGGGGCAGGATCTCATCCCCGACCCGGAGAGTGCACTCCACCCTTTTCCGGTTGAGGACCATGGACTCGGATTTGGAGGTGCTGATTCTCATCCCGGCCGCTTCACACTCGGCTGCGAACTGGTCCAGCGAGAGTTGGAGGTCACGGTCTGATGAAGCCAACAGGACCACATCATCCGCAAAAAGCAGAGGCCCAATCCTGAGGTCACCAAACCGGACCCCCTCAACGCCCTGGCTGTGCCTAGAAATCCTGAACATGGCCCACTCGGACTCAATGTCCCCCGCCTCCCCCGGTACATGGTCAAAGCTCTCCCGGAGGTGGGAGTTGAAGCTCTCTCTGACAGGAGACTCTACCAGATGTTCCCAGCAGACCCTCCTCCCCCACCATCGCAGCCAACCAGGGCCGGCCCAAGCCTTGTGGGGGCCCTAAGCAGAATTTGATCTTTTGGGGCCCCCTCCTGCGCGATTGTTGAGCGTGGGGGGGGGGGGGGGGGGGGTGCACAACTGAACACCACTCGGGTTCAGATCGGGGGGGGCGTTCCTCCCAATCACACCCCTCCAGGTCTCACTGTCGCTGCCACCGTGAGCGTTGAAGTCCCCCAGCAGAACAAGGGAATCCCCAGAGGGAGCACTTTCCAGCACCCCCTCCAAGGAGTCCAAAAAGGGTGGATACTCTGAACTGCTGTTTGGACCATAGGCACAAACAACAGTCAGGATCCGTCCCCCCACCCGAAGGCGGAGGGAGGCTACCTTCTCATCTACCAGGGTGAACTCCAACATACAGGCACCAAGCCGGGGGGCAATAAGTATTGCCACCCCTGCCCGGCGCCTCTCACCAGTGGCAACTCCAGAGTGGAAGAGAGTCCAACCCCTCTTGAGAAGACTGGTTCCAGAGCCCTTGCTATGTGTCGAGGTGAGGCCGACTATATCTAGCCGGAACTTCTCAACCTCGCGCACCAGCTCAGGCTCCTTCCCCACCAGAGAGGAGATGTTCTAAGTCCCTAGAGCTAGCTTCTGCAGCCGAGGATTGGACCGCCAAGGTCCCCGCCTTTGGCCGCCGCCTTCGGCCGCCGCCCAGCTCACACTGCACCCGACCTCTTTGGCCCCTCCTGCTGGTGGTGAGCCGGCGGGAAGGGGGTCCCACGTCATCGCTTCGGGCTGTGCCCGGCCGGGCATAGGGTATAGGCCCGGCCACCTGGCGCTCGCCCCCGAGCCCCACCCCCAGGCCTGGCTCCAGGGGGGGTCCCGGTGACTCACGTCCGGGCGAGGGAAGACCATTTATTTTCGTCATCATGAGGGGTCTTCTGAGCTACCCTTTGTCTGGCCCCTCCCCCCGGACCTGTTTGCCATGGGTGACCCTACCAGAGACATAAAAGCCCCCGACAACGGAGCTCCTGGACGTCATTGGGACACCCCTCCACCACGTTAAGTAGCTCAGGGAGGGGGGTGAGACTAAGAAGTCTCAAACAGAGGAATGAAGAAGAATGGATTTATTGGTATACTTTACAATATCATATGCCTAATAACTATGCCCCACTCAAAGTATATACTACTGTGATGTGTCTTCTCTGAGGTGTTGAAATTAGCAAGTTATCCCCCTCCCTGCCAGACATCTTTCTCTTACCCCCCACTGTTCCTGAGGAGGTGATCAGGAACCAATACAGGTGTTGGGCTTTGCATTAAATGCCCTACTTTGTTATATCAATCAGACACACAGACCAACTGGTCCAACTGGTCTATGCCTTTTAAGGTGGTTCCTTCTTACCCCCCTCCCTGCCAGACTTTTGTTGGTAACCCCCCACTGTTCAGAACCAATAGAGGTATTGGAATCAACATTAATTAACCACAACATCTTACCTGCAGCACGTTTCACACCACTTCTTTCACTTGTCTCTCTCAATCTCATCCGTCAATCAATTTTTGTCCATGGTGAACAGGTCAATCTAGCTGTAATGAAAGCTGAGGCACATTCCTAAGAGCCAAATGAGAGAGTAAAGATATGAAATGATATCGTCAAGAGGAAGCATGTAGATTGCAAAGAGCAGTGGACCAAGGACTGACCCTTGGGGGGAGTCCGAAGCTTAGGTTGCAGTGTTTACATTTTTAATCTTCACAGAGAAAGAATTGCGTTCTGTTTGTGAGATAAGATCTGAACCAGAGAAGAGCCAGGCCTTTGATGCCAACATGGTGTTTGTTATGAATGAAGGTCTTCGGGAAGTAGGCGTGGTTTTGGTAGGTTGGAGGAATAGGGTGAGAAACTGACGTCACACTTGGGGGTTGGTAGCTCTGACTGATTAGCCACCAGGAGTTGCACCTGCGGGGGGGACATGCCAGGAGGAAGACGACGGAGGCAAGTCCCGTTGGAGACAAACAAAGACTGAGAAACAGAGTTTGTCTCCCACCACCACGAACACTGTAATTTCACCTTTTAAAAAGGAACATTCACCTCAAAGCGCGGGCTGGCCGACGGAAAGACACCGGAGACAGGACCAGAGGGGTTGTGTGGTCTGAGCGAGCCGGTTGCAGTAGCAATTCACAAAAGAGACCTGGCGGTGAGTCAACCACACACACCCCACTAGCAATGCAAGGTTGCAATCACCCAGGTAAGTTAGATCACATGTTCATGTTTACTGCAACACGCAGGGAGAGGCACTAGGTTACCTTAGTTACAGGATCATTGTGAGCCAGGTAAGCGTAGCGCGGTAACAGTGTTCAAGACTATCAAGAAGAATGCTATGGTCAATTGTGTCGAAGGCGGCAATGAGGTCAAGCAGCACCAGCAGGGAGATTGCATTTCTGTCTATGGTAAGGAGAAGATCATTTACCACTCTGGTCACAGCAAGAAGAAAAGAAAGTCCTAAACCCAGACTGCAAGGGTTCAAATAAGTTGTTTGTCATCAGGTAATTGATGGTTTGGTGAGCTACAATTCTTTCCAGTACTTTAGAAAGGAAAGGAAGGTAAGAGATGGCTGCTACTTTAGGGTCTAGGCCAGGCTACTTGAGTAGAGGTTTTATCACAGTGATAGAACACACATATTTATCATGAGCATGATTACTTATCTAGATCTCTCTTACAACACCAATGTTTTTCTGCATATCCTACGCGTCTTTTTTTCAGGTTTTAGGGTGCCAGGCGATTCAACCTGTTCAGCAGAGGATCTTGTCTTCATTGTCTTCCGACACCGCCAGGCACAGTTGTTTTTTCGCTGCCCTGGCTGTCATTATCTTTGCAATCCCACCTGCTATTGTAGGAGGCGTGGCTATCACAGCAGGTACCTGTTTCACATACGGCAGCATCTATAGACTGTGTCCGAAACTCACTCTCATTCACTACTCCCTACTTACTATCTAGGGAGTTATATGTAGATGACTATATATGTACACTTTCGGACACTATTCGGGCCACCATTCGTTAAGTCATTGCTGTCTCATAGTTAAAACATGTCAGATCAACGTCAGCTGGTGGACCAACCATAATAAATACCGACATGCATTTTTGTGCTAAATTAGCCTATTTTCCCAATATATATATTATATATACTAAAATACTTTAAACATTATTTTCGCATTTGTATGACAGTTTGCGATGCTCTCTCTCTCTCTCTCTCTCTCTCATGTTCAATGACACACATTGAACATGAACTCTTTTCACAGAGCTGTCATAGCAGGGCAAACACAGGTAGGCAGGTGATTCATGTATGTGTGTCAAAGCACCATGTGGCAGTAGCCTCTGCCACATGCCACCTTAGTGGCTTTGCTGGGCTCTTCCAACACAGTTTGGTGGGCTCCAGGACAGAGTTAGATGTTGTACAAAAGCGGTTTATTAGAGATTTGGCAAGCTGTTACAAGCCACAGCAGATGGAACATGCTGCCATGACAGGCTCTCTCCCTGAGTGTGTGTGGTGATGGCTGATTTATCCTGTGGTGTGCAGCCTCACCCAGCCCCATCTAATCAGTCTGACTCTGGCCAGGTGAGGCTGCTTAAACCAGCTATCAACCACACACACACTCCACACACCCCCCCAACACAAAATTGAGGCTGGAGAGAAACATCTGGACTCTTAAAAGGGTTCCGGGCAAAATCCACATACTGCAGTGTGAACGCACTATGTACTCAATTTCACGTCATACTTAGTATGAATAGTAGTAGTTAGTATGCAATTCCGAGCACAGCCATACACTCCACACACCAGCAATGGTCAATGTGTGTGTTATCTTTACTTGTTTAGTCTACTACCCGTGCCATAATTAGTGTTTAATAATAACATGTGTTTGTCCTACGATGTTGCCTCTGTTAAAAAGATCTATTGGACTTGTAGCTGTGCTTTGGATAAAAGCATTGAGTAAATATGCAATTTAATTAACCTATGAGTTCATGGGGGTGGGCCCCAGTGGGAATCCAACCCCTCACCCTGGGAGAATGTCATTACCGTGCTCCTACAATGGAGCTCCAGACGACCGTCAGCTGACCGGCCATATGTGCTCCCCAGACTGGAACGGGACGTCCTATGGGTCTCCTGCTCCATTGGAGCGTGGTGAAGCGGGGATTGTCTTCGCTCTCGCCCTGAACTACCTCACGCCACCCTACATCGCCATTGTGGGCATCGGCACGGTGGGCGCTGCTGTGATGTCCTCCACTGACTCCGGCCTGCTGTCTGCGTCCTCCACCTTCTCCAACAACATCTACAAGAGCATCCTGAGGCCCCAGGTGAGACTCATCTTGACTTGTCTTCATCGCAGACTCTGAGAAGGGAGCTTCTTATGGCACGCTAGAAAATAATTAAATGTTTTAGAGGGGAACATCCAATGTTGTTGCAATTCAATGTATTTTGATTGAACTGTGATCATTGAGTGGTAAGCCACAGCTTGTCTCCACAGCCTTGGGTTTCACCGGAGAAGACAAAAAAAGGCAAGGCACCAGGAGGGAACTATACAAAAAAAACAACCTTTGTGAGCTAATGGTGGCTAATGTACCGTCTCTTCCTAGGCGTCCCAGAGAGAGATGCAGTGGGTGATCCGGGCTGTGGTGGTAGTGATGGGCATCGGGGGAACCGCACTCACCAGCTTTCAAAAGAGCAGTTTGATGATGTGGTACATCGGGGTAGCATTGGCCTATGTCTTCATGTTCCCCCAACTCGTTTGTGTGCTTTTCTTCAACGTGGCCAATAGTTACGGATGCATCATGGGCTTTTTGCTGAGTTTGCTGTTGAGGTTGTTGTGCGGATGGTCCCACTTGGGGATTCCAGCCGTTATCCACCTCCCAGGAGGAGTCTACAAGGACAGTGTTTTCGTCCAGCGCTTCCCGGTCAATACTCTGTGCATGTTGTTCTCCATGGCCTGCATCCTGCTCTTCTCCTACCTGTCTGCTCTGCTTTTGGACAAAGGCTTAGTGCCCGAGACCTGGGACAAGCTTCATGTCCTGAAGTTGCCCAGAACGCTACCACCTATTGGTACTAAAGAAGACGACAAGAAGCGGAGGTTGAAGGAAAAAGACCCCGACCAAGACACCTCAGGGCCGATGCTGAACACAGAGTGTTAATAAGTGTGATAGTAGAATACCTGTCCCTGTGTTTTAGGACAGCAGTTTGTGTGCGGTAATGTGTCCATAGAACCAATATTGAAGGTTATGTGAGCAATTGGATCACTCTAAAAGACTTTCTTCCAAACCCTCTCAGGTAATTACTTAAGTAAACCTTAAGTGATACATAACTATCTAGACAGGTATCTCCATATAGCTCTATATCTAGATAATACATCTAATTAGAAAACGTATAATTTCAGAGGAAATTGTGGTATGCAGCTTGCTGAAAATACAGTTTTTAGTACCTGGTATATTGGAAATAGACGTAGTGCTGTAGTTTTATGGTGGCTGCTAGGGTGTTATATGGTGCTTCTTGGATGTTCTGGATGGTTGCTAGTGTTCTGGATGGTTGCTAGGGTGTTCTAGATGGTTTCTATGGTGTTCTGGATGCAGGGGCAGATGGTGTATACACTCATCCGAGGGGAATTCTGTGTAGGCTGCCATCTTGTGGCGACGCCATTACTGACATGTTACTGGTATGTAAACAAACCTCTGTGATAACGCACCCTCGATCACAGCTACAGCCAGGCAGTATGGCTTGTTGGGTTGATGATGTTAGACAGTGGCCTCCAGTCACAGATGAAGGTACAAACGATCTTACAGATTATTTATGAAAATAGCTTAGAGTAGAGAATGGGGAAATAAAGTCATAATTGGAACTAGGTTGATATTATATCTACTTAACTACTGTAGCTAACTAACGATAGCAATAACTATGCTAGCTAGGCTAACAAGGAAACTATAAAAATATCTGTCCATTTGGCAACAATAAATAAATGAATGGATATCAAATAAACAAATTCATGTTTTTCATTTGTGACCATTGTTTATCTAATTTTCACTCATTTCATTTCAAAAGGAAAGGGTAAGGTACAGCTAACTGCTAGCGTTGTTGGTTCTCAGAGTGAGAGTCACAGTCAAGCAAATCAAACGTTAACAACAGACATAACAGTAATGGTTACTACTGCACCAACGCGCCCCTTCTGTTGTTTTAAAGGTAATCAAGAGTATTTTCTCCATCGCCTGGCATCCGCCCACTTCTGGCAAATGTTCTCATCTTGTGCTCGCCCAGGAAATCTGTGCAAACCGTATGGTACCAGACAGGGGCAGTCGACCCGTGGTATTTTGTGTATCTCACATTGTTTTTTCTTCCAACTGGAAATTTTATTGCTGCTATTGAAACAATTGAAAACGGAACATGTTTTCCCACTCGACATTATAAAAGTAGTAGTGAGACAGTCGTAAATCGCGGGCTGTTATCCCAGTGGACGCAAACCAATCCAATAGGAGGCACTGGCGCAACGCTACCCAGCAACAGCCCAGTTATGTCGCCCGCTTAGTTACGGTAATTTCGCCGGATTTGTGTATAGGGGCGATTTGGGCGACACACTACCAACTGGGACAGGGTGTCCGCGGGGTTGTAAAAGGTAGTGAAAGGTAGTAAATGAAATTAGCCCAAATTAAGGCCAGTAAAAAGTAGTAAAAAGTAATAAACGTCATCTGACGAGGTAGTAAATTTTCAAACCCCCATCGAACTTGGCCTATGAGTTTTTCAATTTGTGTAATTTACGTGCAGGCCTATCTCCTCAAATTACTAAAACTTAAGTGGATTTATTTTTATGTTGCGAGTAGGACTTGCGCGCGCGACGAACCTCTCGCGCGCGCTGACTCAAACTTGGTACCCGCAGGCATGCAAACTAGTCACCTTTCGGCGAAATTCGCCGTTTTGAAGACAAAATGTACCACTTGTGTGATTCATGGAGATCCGTTGAGAAATGTTTTTTTAGGGGGGGGGGGGGGGCACGACAAGCGGGCACACTCCCGTGGAACTGACGTTCCGTGCTCGTCGAACGCATGCGCGCGCTTGTGGGAGCCGTTGGAAGAGTTGAAACTACATCTTTTTGACGCGGCGGTTGAAAAATCTGAATTGCGCTCCTCCGCCCGGCACTTCACACAGGGAGCGCAACGTGAAGCCGCGCGGCCAGCCGACAGCGCGAGCGGAAAGTCTTTAAAGAGCCGGACGCGTATTTGTCCTCCTTTTTGAGAGCGCAATAGTAACAGACCGCGCCCCCCCCTGCCGGTCGTAGGTTCCCGGTGTGTTAATATTGCGTGCACCCCCCCCCCCCCCCCCCCCCCTGTCGGCCGGAGTGTTACAATCGCGCACGCCGCCCCCCCCCCCCCGTCGGCCGTTGGTCCGCGGTGTGTTACTATTGCGCGCGCCTCCCAAGCTGAGGTATTGTGGTGTTTAGACTTGGCAACAAAACACCACTCGTTCCGTTCCAGCGACGGCATTGGAGAGCTCTTTCAACATGTTCCCAGACTCCGAGATAGCCAAATCCTTTGCTTTAGGCAAGGATAAGACCTCTTACATGATCAAATTTGGTATTGCGCCATATTTCAAGAAAACTGGTGAAGGCCATAAACAATGCCAGGCCGTTCGTCCTAATGTTTGACGAGAGCCTCAACCAATCCTCCAAAAAAAAAAACAGATGGATATTAATATTCGTTTTTTGGAGGATGGTTGTGTCAGGTGTCTCTCTCTCTCTGTGTTGGCCAGTTGTTGTGTCCAGTGTCCAGTGAAGTATAATTACCTCATTAAATGTTGTTATTACAGTGTAAAGTTGCACTTTATTATTATCTAGTTTCTTCCTCTTTTTTCAAGGCCCCAATTGAACGACTTAGAAATTTGGTTGAAAGATATTTCATTACTTTACTCGTCACTTTACTTCACACTTTACGCTGCTACAGTTGCAGCTTGAAGTCATGCTGGTAGTAAAAAATATTGTGAAGGTAGTAAAAAAAGGTAGTAAAAGGTAGTAATTCAACTTAAGAATTTCTGTATACACCCTGTGGGAGAAAGAGGATTTTTTTTCTAACAAATTTGATCACAGCAAAAGTAGTTTTCAGTGTTCTCGACATTATCTGTCATTGTCCAATCAGACCCCTCCCTGAGCTACTACCTTACCGTGGTGGAGGGGTTTGCGTGTCCCAATGACCCTCAGGAGCTCTGTTGTCGGGGGCTTTTATGCCCCTGTTAGGGTCACCCATGGCAAACAGGTCCGGGGGGAGGGGCCAGACAAAGGGTAGCTCAGAAGACCCCTTATGATGACGACAATAAATGGTCTTACGTGTCCCTCGCCCAGACGTGGGTCACCGGGACCCCCCCTGGAGCCAGGCCTGGGGGTGGGGCGAGCGCCTGGTGGCCAGGCCTATACCCATGGGGCCCGGCTGGGCACAGCCTGAAGCGATGACGTGGGACCCCCTTCCCGCCGGCTCACCACCAGCAGGAGGGGCCAAAGGGGTCGGGTGCAGTGTGAGCTGGGTGGCGGCCGAAGGCGGGGACCTTGGCGGTCCGATCCTCGGCTGCAGAAGCTAGCTCTAGGGACATGGAACGTCACCTCTCTGGTGGGGAAGGAGCCTGAGCTGGTGCGTG
>JAOPHQ010004599.1:0-131940 GCA_030340625.1 Merluccius polli | reverse complement strand
CTTTGCGTCTTTCTCTCCCTTCACTCACTGCTGCGTGTGATCACACGTGTTCAGTGCATGCCGTGCCAAGCAGCTATCCTATTGGCCCACTCCGGCCGCCCGGCCGCGCATGTTGACCGACCGACAAGCGACGACGACAAAGTACCAAAAAAAAGAAAGAAAAAAAAGCACCGGAGACGCGGAGGGCGCGCGGTTCAGCCGCGCGGCGCACAGAAAAGTTGCTCCGCCTGCGGACGCGCCGGTGCGGGGAAACTCAGTGAGCGGGTCCGCCTGCCGGTGCGACGCACCCGGTCACCACCCATGCCCCCCCCCCGCTCCCCGGGGTGCCATGCGGACACAAACAAGGAGAAGAGGGGGAAAAGCAGGAGAGAGAGGGAGACGCGTCTTGCTCACAGGCGGGAGATCGCTCAAATGGACAGACAGTGACCGCATCACAGACGACGAGTTAAGCTGTAATCGGCTTCTCCCCGATCCCCCCCCCCCGCTAATTATCTCTAGTTATACTATATTATCTAATTATACTAGTAATTAAGCCATGATAGCAATGATTTTACATCCAAGTGAGTATGCAGTTCTTTAGTATTAGAAGAAAAAAAGCTTGTGTGTGTATATATATATATATATATATATATATATATATATATATATATATATATATATATATATATAAAACGGAACATATATATATATATATATATATATATATTTTTTTTTTTTTTTTTTTTTCCGGCGTGGTATCGGTATGGTATCGGTATCGGCCGATACTGCACAGCCGGGTATCGGTATCGGTATCGGGGGCCAAAAAATGGTATCGGTGCAACACTAGAAGAAACGCGATCATAATTCATGGGGAACCAGTGGAATTTGTACACTGTCATTGATGACAAAATGCAATTCGAAGCCAACACAAGGCGAACATCAAAAAGCGCAAACAGCATCAGTATTTCCTGAGGAAGATAAACTCCTTTGGGGTAAGCAGAAATACACTCAACACATTTTACAACTCCTTCATTGAAAGCATTATAACCTTCTCATTCGTTTGCTGGTTCCACTCTTTCACAATCCAAAACAAGAAGCGCCGCCAGAATACTGTGAACACCTGCTCCAAAAATCATAGGCCAACCTCTCTGGGTTCTGACCTCACTGCATGATCAGCCAACGCTCCGGAAAGCCCACATCTTACGGGACCCCACCCATGTCTTACACTGGGCCTTGAATAACTGCATTCTAGTAGGTGTCTGCACTGCCCTGCAGCTGTTGGTCTACTAAACTCCAGTCTGCCCGCGGCCCTCCCTCACCTGGGACTAATCCTCACACCTACTGGTCTGCTACAGTCCTAGTCCTTTTACTATGTCTGCTTCCAGGAATTATCCCTCAGGGATAAAACAAAAAGTTGTTTTAATTGAATTGAATTAATGACCCTGAAGAAACGCCAAGTTGTTAAAAAAGTTAAGATAATAAAGTTGTGTCCAATGTAATGGTTTCTTGGCAACATGATTACTTGGCTAATGTGTCTGGCATGTGCAGATGTTATCACACACTTGTGTCATTTGCTCCACTTAAAGAGTGGCCTAAAGAAACAGCAGTGACACAGATTATCTATAAAAAAGATTTGTTTATGAAATTATAAGATAGACAAGTTTATCTGTAAAAACATCAGGGTCTGAAACTAACTTTTTGAAATGTGAGATTTACCAGCCAAATGCACCTATAGTAAAATCAATTCGCCAAACAATTATTTTAATACAAAAACCTGAATAATTTCTAGGGCTGTACCCGACTCAGGATTTCCCCGAGTCGCCAGGTCAATGGGATATTCAGCGATTTGTGGCAAAGGTTCGACAGCATTCAAGTCGACTCAGGGTTCTCTGAAAGACGTCGACTTTTAGGGTACAGCCCTAATTATTTCACCCATCAAATGTAAAATCTACCCGCATTTGGCAGATGGTGGGTGTTTGTTTTGGACCCTGTTTAACATTAAATAGGTAAAAAATATATATATATATATACTGTAGCTGAAAGGGGGCCCAACAAATGTTTTCAATTTTGAATTGTGCAATCAAAGGAACAAAACAGCCAGGAGTTTGTTGGTGTTTGAGTCACAGCAGATGCCCAAAGTGGGAGTTTGTGTTCCAGAGAAAGCAAGTCAGCTTTCATGTGCAGCACCGAGCACTGTGCGAGTGTATGGCACAGTACCACAAAAAGACACCCAGCCTACAGCTCCCCGGTGACCACAGGCCGATGATGACGGTCCTGAAGGAGTTTGGTTTCCAGAAGGTTAACCAACACCCCCCAACATAATGAGCAAAAAACACCAAAGCTGGAATTGTGGTTGGGATGGTTAAGAAAAAATAAACAACATGGCTGCCTGCAAGTGTGTAGGAATGTGAAACTTGCACTAGACACGACCCCTGCTAAGCACACATGCATGGCTTTTCAAGAAGGCAATAAGAGTCACATTTCAGCAGTTTAAAGTTTATATGCTCATACACTTTTGTACGTATGTCCAAACTATTTCAGCCAGGGGCAGTTAAGAGACATTTCACCTGTCAAATACAAAGCTGACGGAAATGCAAGACACATCTGGCCATCTGCCACAAAGCTCAGCCAAGTGGCATTCCACACCCCCGAGAAGAGAAGAATGTAAATCCACCAGGAGCTACAGAACAGAGGAGGAAAGCGCTGACTTGGACACGCACACACTTAGAAGAGCTGACAAACACTTGAGGGATAAGGCCGGTGGTTCAGGGACTTTCCCCTGTCCATCAGCCACCTCAACTACTTTTGGCCGAGAGGTCAAACTTGTTGTCCAAGTATGGGCACATATTGAGATGGCTGCAGGGGCCAGTTATGTATGTGCCATGCATGCCCGTGTATAGTTTCTAGGGCTGCCCCGAATACTTTATTTAAAGCGATAAATAATCATTAGGTTTTCCCAACGAGAAAGGAAAACAGGAATTTCATAGTTCGCATCTTTTCCTGCATGAATAGGAGCTGGCGGAGACCACTGCTGCAGAATCACGTTTTTAATCAACTGATATTTCCTTTTTATTTCTTTTATTTCTAGTGTTAATAATGCCAAAAGCAAAACTACAATATCACATAGGATTGCTGCGTGGACGTCAGCGGCTTTAGGATCCACGCATCAGTCCGAGTCCAACTCTGTTACGGCAGCGCTTCAATGTAGTCTAAAAGTCTCCGAAGACACACGGCTTCCATTAGAAAGCAAAAAGGTGATTTGAACAAAGTTTTGACAAAATTGCCCGGCAGGACTAGCACTACTCACCTGAAAATAAATCACACAGGTGCTATTGTGGATGACGGATCGCCAAAAAAGGAAAAAACATCGCTTCCTGTTCTATTCATGTTTATTAAATGATCAACCCATTATTATTAGTAGGAAGAGCTTTTTGGTATCTTTTGGTCTCATTTAAACATTGAAATAGCTGCTAAATAACGTACGTTCATTATTAAAACCCTTCTAAAACCATTAACCCCCTGCTTGCCGCAACCGATTATTTTTATGGCCGCAACTGATGAGTGGGAGCGCCACCATAGAAGACAAAATCCTGGGGAGAACCAAAGACATTTCACAAATATTATAAATATTATTATTACAACCAGTAACAACCAGTTTAAATTCTGGGTTAGGTCTTAGTCGGTCTTGCCGATTCTCACACCGGACAGCAGGTGTCTTTCATAAAAAATAAACAAAGCATTTGGAATCCTAAATTGAGATTCGAATACCGACCAAGCTAATGAATAAAGAATATTTGGGCTCAGCCCTAATAGGTTCAACCGATTAATGACAAGTTGGTGTATTCAGGATTTCAAAGGAGGAAGAAAAATAAAGTAAGGGAGACCACAGGTCACTAGCATCCTGTCATGTTGGGGGTGGGGAGGTGTGTGTGGTACCTTCTGCGAGGCGCCGTTGAGAAGGCCTCGGTCCCACAGCGCTTTGTTTCCTGTGGGGTCCTCATCCACGTCGTCGCTGGTGTTGGGGGGGAGACGCACCTTGAGAAAAAATACAAAAAAATTAATCTCTGCTGATTCCCTCTCCCCCTCAGAGCAAGAACATTCCAGAAACGTCCTTTCTTAGCATGCAGAAGAGACATCTGGGTGGGAGCGACCGCATATTTACAAGACAGGAGTATTGAACAGGAATAGCACAGAAGGTCAAACCCTATTAGGATTTTGTTCCTTCGTAATTGTTGGCATGGGGACGCGCATCCAACAGAAACTTGGCACGGTGGAACTGGTGGCAACATAACGATTCCACCTCTGTCTCCATTGACAGACAATGGCCACAAACGCCCCCCTGAGGAGTTCCTTCACCACGGCGGTGGCTGCTAATGCAGCGCCCTCTTCACCGTCTTATCTCCTGCTCGCTATATTCATTTTGTTGTCGCTGTACATGTACTCTGTTCAACGACAATACAGTTTAATCTAGGCTGTATGCATTATATTATAACATGATGTTGACTATCTTCCATAACATAGTGATAGGTTTTATATAGGGTCTGTTTTAAAGGAATTTGTGAAAAAAACGAGACAATTCTAGCCTATATTCCGCTGAATTTAAATTAAAAACAAATCGGTGATCAGTATCGGATCAGCTGATCACACATCTAAAAAATCTGTGATAGGCCTAAATAAAACTGCTCAGTGCATCCCTAATTAGGATTCTAGTGAAGTTGAATAAGGAAATCAAATGGTTTATTTATAAGAAAAATATGCTTCCAGATAATCAATTTGTTCACTTAATTGGTAAAAAATAAATGACACATGCAGCTGCAAAGAAGTTGAAAGGCCGCTTTTACATGGCTCGTTTTTCTGAGAAATGAATGTAATCGGGGAATATATCTAATTCAATGCTAGAAAGTATTTGCTTGCACAGCTAATTAAATTCCTCTGACCGAATTACACAAACAGGTATTTTCTGCTCCGGCTTGTCTCATCCTCTAAAGCAATTAAACATCACGCACAGGCTCAAGACACAGGCCCACTATCCCTACTTCCACCACCCTCATTCACTTACCATTAGGGCTGTGCCCCAGTTCTAAATGGACACCGGTAGTAAATTATGAAATACTAGTGTATCATTAAGGTTTGATGTTTTCTGTATTGCCATCGGCGCTGGAGAAATTAGCCAGTTTAAACTTTATATTGACTATAATTTGCTGGCACAAACGGACATCTGACCACTGTCTCCATCTTTCCTTGCCGTTGTGGGGGTGTAGTTTACTTTACACACAGTAGAAATGCAGACACACCCACACGCACACACAGAACAAGACTCATCATGACTGAGAGAACGAAGCGTTATAAAGTGACCGCTGCCACAAGTACAATACAATCTTTGCTAGCAGGAAATACTAGCAACCTGGCAAAACACTGAGTACTAAGCCCAATATAAATGTGCCACTCAGAACTCTCTCCCGATCCCAACTACAGGTATGCTGTAGCGTAAGTTGATGTGACATTAACAAACAAGCTAATGCATTTAAGCTATTTTAGCTAGCTTAGCCAGCCTAGCTACGAAAACACATTACTTGCAGTTCTGGTTTCCGGCCCAGGCTGCAAGAGGCAGAGTTACACCTTGTTTCCCGTTTCGTTACAGAGATATTCTAAATTAATTTGTGCGAGTGGATGAAGCTTTCAGAAGGGGATCCTATAATTATATTTCTACAGTGGCCAACCTACACGTTGTTGATTTGAAACCTTTACACATTTCTACCTCGACCCATATGCGCCGAGCTTATTTATTTTAAAGAATGTTTTTATTCCAGTGAGTTTGTTTATGTCATATTGACTTATTTTAAATGTTGCAGCTAAATAAATAACATAAAACAGTTTATTTTGTATGTAATCAGTGTAATTGTGTCCCCTGTTCGTAATGGGTGTTTTTTTTTCTTGCAAAAAATTGTTTAAAAACAACCAATAAGAGTACCGGTAAAGCACCTAACTGATAAACAGTATCAATAAGAGTAGTAGTATCGATAAAATCCCAACGATACCCATCCATACTTACGATGCTAATGTTGCCAAACTTGTCTGCCGAGGCCATGGTGTCATAGTCCAGCAGGCAGGCGGTGGTCACCCAGCGCGGGTGCGTGTCATCGGCGAACACGATCAGCTGGTTCTCGTTGCGGCGGTAGCGCACCCAGAACAGGCTCTCCTGCACGTCCGTCACCACCACACGCTGCCCGATTGTGTGGATGCTGGTCACCAGGTTTGGAATGTGCTGGAAGGGGAGCAGAGGTGTGTGTGGGGCGAGAAATTAGGTTACGGGAGTAACGGTAGCCACATTTTTTAGAATTAAATGCATCCAAAACTAAAGAGATGGTGATAGATTTTAGACGTAACAAGCAGGCCTTCACTGAGAGTGTCATAGATGGAGAGAAGATCGAAATTGTTAGCTCCTATAAATACCTAGGCACTGTGTTTGACAACCAGCTTAAATTCGATGTCAACACTGAAGCACTGGTCAAACGTGGACAGCAGAGGATTCATCTCCTTCGAATGTTGAATTATTTTTCTGTCAGTCCAGTGATTATCAGTCCTTCATTGAAAGCCTTTTAACTTATTCTTTTATTTGTTGGTTCAACAACCTGTCACTCAGGGACAGAAACAGTCTCAACAGTGTTGTGAGAATTTGCTCAAAGATTATTGGACTCAGGCAGAGAGACTTAGGTTCCCTATGGGAACAACAGGTCTTGAGGAAGATTCATCGTATTCTGGGTACTTCCGGGCATGTCTTAGCAAACGAATTTTCACTACTGCCTTCAGGACGTCGTTATGCCCAAACTGTTAGTAAGGGTAATCGCTTGTCTAAGTCTTTTATCCCCTCTGCTGTCCGACTCTTAAACATATCTTTATGAATCTGCCTGGCTTGTTGTATTATGGTATTGTATTGTGCATTTAGGTACTGTGTACTTTTTATGAATGTTATTATCCAGTGTTTGTATAGGCTTTTTAATGAAATGTATTTATTGGTGTCTGCACTTTTTATTGCAATTCATTCATTATTGGGGCTGGCTGATTTGCACACAGCTGCCAAACTTTCTCTCTGTGTCTCTCTGTGTTTCTATGTGTTATGTGTGTGTTGGGGTGCGAGCTGCCAAATTGAATTGCCCTTCAAGGGATAAATAAAGTTGTCTTGAAATATCATTCGGAATTGGCATCTTCTGGAATATATATATATATTTATACCATGGTCTGGGTGAATACTCGATTCTGATTGGCTGGAGGGTGTAGGTTAAAAAATGTGAATGTACACCTAGGATAGACGTTGACGCTATGAAGACGCTATTGCCACGTTGCTTGGCAACGTCTGCATACGGGAGATATTAAATAGTCCGCTCGACTTGTAAAAATAAAAAAAAACCTCACGATTTTAACTCTAAAACACATTAAAGTATTATTAATTGATTAAATATTTATTTATTTCGTAAGTGACCATGGTATAAGCGGGATAATGCCCTTCGAGGTGTCCATTAACAGAAATGGATGGACTTCACGGAAGCAGGCGGTTCACACCTCCGCGTCGTCCATTAATTTCTGTTAATGGACACCTCGTCGGGCATTATCCCACACACACACACACACACACACACACACACACACACACACACACACACACACACACACACACACACACACACACACACACACACACACACACACACACACACACACACTTGACTGAATAACAAAAACGCGGACAGAATGCACACAAGACACACATTGCAAGTTTGGTCAATGCAAGGCGTCCATATAAGGTCTTAAAAGGTGTGTCGGGTTCTCACTTCTTCCTGCTAAAGTTAATAATAAACATACCTTGTTCTCACACTTCCTTAGTAGTTTCTTCTTGCCAATGTCGTAAATCCTCAGCAGTTTACCAACGCCCACCAGGACACGCCCCTGGAATGGAGCAATGGCCAATGGCACGTCTTCCACTGGAGTCTGACAATCAAAAAGCATCACAGAAGATATATAGCAGTAATGTAATACTGTTGATGAACATGTTTGATTTTTAAGTTAATTCTTGCACTCTGGCAGTGATGTTCTATTATCTTACTGAAAACATTTTGTCGTCACTGACTAACATTTATTTTGATGTGCAACCACCAGTGGTGAGGCTACTAGGGCCTCAGGAAACCCTGACCTCTGACCTTTTGTGGTTAAGTGTGTGAATGCAAAGCCCCATAATAACCTGGGTACGGCTATTGAATATACATGAATATGACCATAGGTCAGCATTGCATTTTCACCATCATCATTTTTCCTGTTAAGCAGCGGTGAGGCAGAAGGAGTAAACCATGAGCCCTGTGCGGTGTCCACTCACACGAACACGTCTGGCTGTTGCTTAACACGGAGGTTATGGGGACTTAACATTTTGGGACATTTTCTTCTGGCCAGCATAAATTGTCTGGGTCTCCAACAAGACCAACTTGTGCAGTGTGCTAGATAGCTGGAATAAAACGCTGTCACTCTGTGCTATAATTGAGGGATGTGGGCAAACAGAAATGTGCTGCCCTCGACCTTTAAAAAGGGTGCCATTTAGGGCTGTATAAATAAACTTGACAGGTATGTCATCGGGGGTATGTGTCTGTGACCGGGACTAAGTGTTCAATAGAGCCATACTGCTTATGACTCACTTCCCATCTTAATCAACTTCAGTTAAGGAAACATGTGAGCTGCAAAAGCCCCATGGCCAACAAATAGCATGAGACCAATTTGGAGGGGGGGGGGGGGGGGAAGAATCAGCCTGGGGAGAGACTCCATGCCTACTTTATTCCAACAGTAATCTCAGTCTCCATCTCATCTTCATACCGTGATCCAACAGACTGCATTACCCGAGGGATTGAAGTCCACTAATGGAAATTTCCCCTTAGCACCAGCACCGTGGTTACGCAGTTATGGCTGCAACTAAAGGTGGCCTTTTATTTTCGAAAAACTCTTCAATGAGCTAATCTCATTGAGGGCCAATGCTACAGCAGTTGGATTTTCCTTAATGTATTGTCCTTTCTGTCTGAGAATGTGTGTTATCTCTTCATTTATTAAATCAAAGTAGGCATTTATTGAAGGAATTTTTCTGATGATACCTTAGTATTAAACGCAGCAAAATAATTTAGTTATTAATGGGACCTTTCCTTTCGGTCTTTATTTGTCATTCCCATGTTTGGGAACGAAATTTGTTCTCTGCATTTGACCCATCCTACTATAGGAGCAGTGGGCTGCTATGATCGGCGCCCGGGGAGCAAGTTGGGGTTCAGGGGGACCGCTGACCCTACGGTTAGTGGACGACCCACTCTGTCCACCCGCTCTACCTACTGAGCTACTGCCGCCCAGTTAACTATTGATGGAGACAGTACAAAATTACGGTATATGTACACGTTTTAATATCAAATATTATGATTAAAATATTGAATACTAAATATTAGTGAATACGTTGGGATCATGCAGGTCACTGAACCCACCTTGTGCATGAACTCCAGCTTGTCTCCTGCACTTGAGAGCCGGTAGGTGTAAATGAAGCCCCCGGCCACGGACCTGGGGTTGAGAATCATGTCTCTAGCAACACCCACAAGAACAAACCAATCATCTCCGGCGCTGGCAAAACGACACACAGTCACACTGTGTGGAAGGAGAGAGAGAGGAAGGGGGTGGGGGGGAAAGCAAACATCAAACATCAGCATATGGCAAAGGAAAATCTTTCCCCAATCGAAAGACAGCCAAGGAGAGCGCTTCAAAAGATACTGAACTGCTTCCCCCTTGGGAACTAAAAAAAAGTGCCATATTGTATATCTTATACTAATAAAAAAATGGAAGTAACGTTTACATGAGTTTATTGAACATATGTCTTAAATCTCAGTTCGCCTTGCTCTTCACCCTATTGCCCAAGCAAGAGTTACAAGGTGCTAGATAAGCTTCAACACAGCTGAGGTACAGAAAGAACCCCGCTGAAAACAGACAAGGTAATGCTTCCATAAGACTGACACTACATTGCATTTTCACTTTTCATACACATCTAAATCAATGCATTATACACATTATACACATTATAAGAATAGTTGGGATACTACTCCTCTTGGACATTTTAACACCCCCCCCCCCTACCTAATCAGGGCCGACATGTACACTGCTTGGTGCATGCTACACTTTCCTGCATGCTCTAGGCTTAAACTGTGCAAGCAATGACGCGGGGTGCGTGTGCTGATCCCCTGGAGAGCCAACGGTACTGCTCTCACCTGAACGCAGCTTCATTCTGCTCCAGCTGCACTAGGTCCAGCGTGGAGCCCTGTATGGGGTTGACGAGCCGGACCAGCGACGCCCACTGTCCGGCTCCCGCTTTGGGAGCCCCAAAGATGGCTTCCGGCAGGTTCTCGTTGAGGAACGCTGCGGCCATCTCGGCAGCGAGTTCCCGTTCATCTTCTCCGGCCGCCTCCACCATCTCCTAGAAGGACCAGCGGCAAAAACAGTGCCGTTATTTTTCTAACCAAAAAGAACAATCATTGTTTGGGTATAGGATAGCCAGAAGGCCAACCTACTGTAACTTTCAACAGTGAGGACCCCTGCACCAGCAAACAAACTAAGTGCCAAAGCAACAAGACTCTACCTGGAAAATCGTACACCGTGTTCTGCTCCGACTTGGATGGCTTGTGTGTTCATGTTGTAGAAACATTTCTTGTTTAACTTACGTTTTTATGCACTCAATTTCATGCATCTTACGTACGTACGTACGTACCTCTGCCATTTGCTGTTTCCTCTGTGCTTTTGTGGCCTCCGTGTACGCGTTGTGGTCGGTCTCTATCAAGATGAGGTTGTTGGTCTCGGGGTGGATCACAAACTTCCTGGGCGTGCACTGCAGAGGGAAGGCCACCTGGTTGAAGACCGCACCCAGCTTCTCCAACGCCAAGATCCTTCAGGGGAAAGGAACCACATGACGGATTAAGAAGAAGAAGCTACACTTTTTAACTCCATCAGATTCCACACTTAAGGAGAAAAGAGGGTGCATGGTGGGGCTGTGCCAGTGTGTGTCTACCTCAGTGTGTTGGTAGAGATGGCTACAATTCCTTCGGGGCACTGCTCCGAGGCAAAGCCGGACGCGTACTCCAGAGTTTCATATGATAGAGGGGTCAGGTGGAAACGTGACTGGTAACAGTAGCTCAGCCAGGAGCGACTAGACATGGCAAGCACCTGAGCAAGAGACAGACAGAAAACTTTAATGGCAACGAAGCAATAATCAACAGTGTGTGTGTGTGTGTGTGTGTGTAAGACACTTATTTCCATTTAGTTGAGTGTTTGTGGCAAACCTTCTGAAGAAACAGAAGGTTTTAAAAAACAACAACCAGACAGACATCTCCCCCCACCCGAAGGACCTCGGAGATGTGGCTGTTCTCAGAAACCACGAGAAGGGACAAGACGAAGGGAGAGTCCCACAGTGCTAGACAGGGGTACTGCGGTGGGATACCACCAGAAGACTGACTGGCATGTGGGAAATAACAGAGTGAGAGGACGAGCAGGCACCAAGGGACTAGTTGTGACAGAGAGGAACCACCTGCCTTCCAGTGTTGTCCACTGGGTTAAGACTACTTATCAAATTAAATTTGGCAGCCTATTGATAAGGCATACAGATGCAGTTGTATTGGTACTAAACTCAGTGTGTATTAACACAGACAGCCCTCTGATACGGTATCCAGGGCTGCTACAGACAGACAGCAAACAGAGCAAACAGTGGGGGTGGGGGGGATGCGGCCCATGCAGTCTTGTTGACATCAAGTTAAAATTTAATATAGGGGGGGTTGATCTCACGCAGGGCAAAAGTAATTTTTCCCAAACCTAACACCTTTAAAAGAAGGGCCTTAGGGGTAGCCTTTCTCTCATGATTTTCTCATGACATTAACCTCTTCACCACTAGGCCTCTTTCTCAGGTTTTTGCTGAGAACAACATACCCAAATTGAGTAGAATATATCTCCACAGCTACAAAAGGTATAAAAGGGGTTATAAAGGGTGGCTAAAGTGAAGCATTTAGTCCCTTTTTCACCATGGAGTATTAGCCAGTAGAAATAATTTCAGGGAAATAATGTCACACACTGCAATTCAAAATAACAGACAGAGAGACAGACACAGAGCGAGATTCAAATAAAAGGACGTACAGCTTCCTGTCCCTGCATCCGGACTCTGAAGAGCTTGACGGGTCTGGAGCCCAGGTACCGTGTTCTGGTGTCAGAGAGGTCACCGGTCACTGGGTCCAGGACAGTTCTGAGGAGCACGCCATTCTACCAGAGGACGCGTCAAAACACACGTCAAAACATGCATTCAGTATTCAAGTCTTACAATAGTTGTTCCAGCAATGTAAAAAATATATAAAACAAACACGAGAGAAAATCCAACATCATGTAGGCAGTGTGGCCTTCCTACCTGCAGTCCAATGTTCAGGTAGAGGAAGCCAATGGTTCCCTTCTCTCCCAGCTCATCTTGTTTCTCCACCCCACCCATCTCCACGATACATAGAGACTCTGGCTGGGCAGGAAGGGCCTGCATACTTAGCGGCTGCAGACAGTCCTGGAACAAGAAGGGGCGAAGTCTGGTGAATTATCGACACTGTACACGCAAACAGAATCCAGCTTTGCCTTTGCTCAGAACCATCTCCAAGCCAGTTGATGTATGACATTTTATTTAAGAAGTTAAAACAATCTACACGGCATGCAGGTGTGTGCACCGGCATAAAAACAAGTGTCAATTGACTTGCGGCCACTCTTCCATGTTGTTTTGGTTGGTTCTTTCAGGATTGCAGCTGCCGTTTTTCAAAAATTGTTGAGCCCATCAAAATAAATGAGCCTGTTTTTGATATAAAATGTGCTCTGATAATTATTATAAGATGCTGTAGACTAAATTATGTTTGTTGTACTAATGATAGGAAAAATGAGCCTGTTGACTATAAATTCATTTATTTGATCCAATTCATAATGGTTGTATTTAAAATATGTAGGCCTACATTGTTTTACTGATTAAAAAATAGCCTGTTAACTTACCTAAATGCATTTATCAACAATGAGTCTAAAACATGAAATTACCAAAGAAATGTCCCTTTGAAATGTGTGGTTCATCAATTCAATGGATCTACAATACAACAGGCCTAGTATAAAGTGATGGGGAAATGGCAGTGATAAGGTTCAGGAACGTTAATTTATGTACAATTATGCTGTTCTCGCGATGCCCAACGTGAATTTGGTCACGATGGTTTGTAATTTACAAAAAATGGGTCCCCAGAAGAAAAGTTTGGGAAACACTGGTCTAGAGAATAGGTAAATGAAACGACACATGGACAATAAAATCCACCACTCAGTAATTACTAGGGATGTCCGATATTGGCTTTTTTACCGATAACCGATAACCGATATTGTTCAACTCTTAATTTCCGATACCGATATCAACCGATATCGATATATGCGGCCACGTGAAACCTCCGCTTTACACTCATTGCAAACCGCAATGGGCTTTATGCCGAGCGGACGTGTGGATTAATAAATAAAAACAAAACAGCGGTAAAAGCTAGCGTGTGTGTCCGGGAGAGGGGTACTCTCCTCGGACAAATTACTCTGAAGCCCCGGTGACGGTCTGGAAGTGCGGATTAAAAATAAATAAATAAATAAATAAAAACAGCGGTTAAAGCTAGCGTGTGTGTCCGGGAGAGGGCTGCTCTCCTCGGACACATTACTCTGAAGCCCCGGTGACGGTCTGGAAGTGTGGATTAATAAATAAAATAATGTGAGCGCGGTACAGCGGACCTGAACCGGTTGTGATGAGACTGTTTCGCAGAATGCGTTAGTATGTTGCGCTGACCCCTATTTTACTATTCAACGTTGAAACTTTGAAATAACTCCAAACCACCGACATAACTACAGCTACAACTAGCGTCCCGCTACACGGCCGCACATGCCCAGGCTTGTTATTGAGACGGCGCGGCACGTTTGACGATGTCATCAAACCACGTCCTCACTTGAAACATAACAGATGTCTGAAATTATTTCAAAATCGATTTCGGTATGGGTTAAAAAACCGATACCGATATTTTCCGATATTGATTTTTTATGCCAATATCGGCCGATAATATCGGTGGGCCGATAATATCGGACATCCCTAGTAATTACTACATCCAACTGACTAAAATGCATGACATTGGGCCTCTGTCAAGGTCAAAGACCAATCTCTGGCAAGGCCAACTCAGTGCATGGTCAGTTGGAGACCTTGGTGCTTTCACTTTGACATACAAGTGCAGGAGTCATGGTCAGTTGGAGACCTTGGTGCTTTCACTTTGACAGACAAGTGCAGGAGTCATGGTCAGTTGGAGACCTTGGTGCTTTCACTTTGACAGACAAGTGCAGCAGTCATGGTCAGCTGGAGACCTTGGTGCGTTCACTTTGACAGACAAGTTTGGACTATGAGCCTGTGTGTGGGTGTGACTCCCTTAAGAAGGTTTAAAACCAACAGAATTATAAAGCAAGCGCCACCCTTGCTTCTTCCCCTTGGATTCTGGCTAGGGCCACCCCCAGGAACACTTGTACCAAGGACAGTTGTAGGGCTGCCAATAATGATTATTTTTCAACTTTTTTTATCTAATTCATTCAGATGAATTTGCCTTTGACTGAAAGCAAGAGCTAAAGAAAGGAGAAAAACAAATACATCATAATTATTGTAATTATTATGTAATACTTAATGTAAGACAGTACTATTACCCGTTTCTTTAACTTAAATTTAAGTTAAAGAATTATATTGATCACATATCAATTATTCAAACATTATATATTGTGTATATATGTCATTCCCTACACAAAGATATATGCTTAACATAATGGCAAAAATAAAATAATTAGATGAGGTATACATCCCAATAAGCCCAACGCGCACACACACACAGCCAATCAATGTAGAATAGCGTTCTTTGCGTACAGCCAGCACGAGCGGTCTACTTCGTTCCTCATAGTCCAAGTAATTAAATCATAAGTGATCATTCCCTACATGTGTATGTTCAGGTTTATGAGCCTTGAATGTTTTGATTGGGCTCAGCATTTGGGTTTTCTTTTGAATCAAAACGTGGACACCGACGTGCCCACACCCACGTTTTGGGAAAAGCGGGCACAATGATCGCGCTACGCAACACATGGATAAAATAATTTTTGGTATCCAACAATCCTAAAAAATCTCTTTGGCTTGGATTTACGTTAGCCCGGGAGACAAGGTCTGATTCATGGGCAACTCCCCGTCAAATTGGGAGGGTTGACAACCAACTACACTTGGAGTGTTTTTGCTTTCCACACAACACCAGTATGCTTCTTTTTCAGGTGTTGGCGCATGGTGGTAGTGCTGCAATGAAATGCCGTAGATATTTTGTAGGGTGAGCAAATGGTTGTTTTGTTATCAGCCAATACAAAGCACGCAAATCTGTAGGTTAGCATGATGGGAGAGGACCAATGACTGAATGAAGTGACTGACGTGAATGCAGCAATCACGCAGTGATATTTAAGCAATTTGGTTAACCCATGTATTATAATGAATGGAATGAATTGCGTTTTAGAAATTAAAAAAAGATAATCATAAAAAATATATGTCGAAAACGTATCAAAATCATTGACGTTGACGCGTTTTCAGGGATCGAACCGCTGCAGCCCTAGACAGTAGTACTAAGCACCTACCAGGTCACTTGTTCGGTCTAGCACAAACCAAGCAGTCTTGTTGTTTTAGCTTGTATTTGCAGTCAGAAAATAAGACTCTCTGCTACATACCAGCGGGTCCAGGGAGATAATGCGGACCGTGTTGTCCACCAGCCCCACGGCCAGGAAGCGGGTGCGCTGCTCGCCAGGTGGCACGTTGGCCAGGCTCATGCATACCACATCGGCAGACATCTCCTTGCGCTCGGTGTATTCATTGAGCTGGCCCGACTACGGAGGCAACACAGACGGACAGACAGAGAATGATAAGACATACATTAATAACAGACAGCACTTCATTCTCCTCCTACATTTTTTCAACTGTTAACATATTTGGTCAGCTTAATAAACTTCAGCTCAGTTCAGCAATACTTTGCTTTGTGACCAAAGTTCCCATCTCTTGGATTAATAAAGTGCTAGTAAAGTCTTATCTCACCGGGTCCATCTCAAAGTAGACCAGCTCTCCGCCAGTGAGGGCGATCACTACCTGCCGCTGGTTCACGGCACAGCGGACAATGGTCTTCTTCCCGGGGGTCTTCCACTCGTTCACACGTTTGTCTGCCCTGATGTGGCGGATGCCATCGGGGTACACCTGGGCAGGGAGGAGACAGGAGGGATTCAACTAAAACAAACGGCTTCACTTCCCTCTAAACTAGGGCTGCAACTAACAATTATTTTCATAGTCGATTAATTAACAACCCTTCCCCCCCCCCCCCCCCCCCGATTAATCATTTAGTCTAGAAAATGTCACAATAGAAAATGCCATCACAAGTTACCAGAGACCAAAGTGATGGCAAAATATCTACGGCAAATATTTGGTACATTAGCAATGCAAGGATACCACATTTTCATTACCGATACCGAGTACACACATCTTCGAATAGGCCGATACCAAGTACCAACCCAATACTAAAGTTTTTTTCTTTCCTTCAGCTGAATATTTGACTAGCCGATTTCCAAACTTTGCAAAATATGAATACAGTAAATGGATACCCAAAAATGACTGAATCGTATGCAATATAAGTTATATTATAATTATAAGGTATAAACTATAAACTTATCTAAAGTTTCTTCAAAATATATAGCCTACACACAACAATACAAACTGTAGGAGTTTAAATTACCGTTTTAATATAAATTGTGTATGTTTTTAATATTTGTTTGTTCCCTATATTAATGTGGCCTCTCATGATAATCAGTGTGTGCATATTATGTGAGGGTTCTTATTATTAGTGCGATACACGCTTTGTTAAATGCAAAGTTATTGTTAATTCGTTGAGGCGACGGAAATGCGCTGTGTGCTAGGGCTGGGCAATATGGTCCAACAATCATATCTCTATTTTTAGGCTGAATTGCGATACACAATATACATCTCGGTATTTTCTACGAAGTGTGCTAAATG
Source organism: Merluccius polli (assembly GCA_030340625.1). NCBI lineage: Eukaryota > Metazoa > Chordata > Actinopteri > Gadiformes > Merlucciidae > Merluccius > Merluccius polli. Next base: position 114,821 of record JAOPHQ010004599.1, on the reverse strand, counting down.
TTCAGTTGTAAGTCAAAGCCACATGTGAGATGTCACAAGCACTTTTATTAAAAAGGACTGATCAAAATAAAATGCAAAGACAGGGTTTCCTTCCCTGTTTGAAAATATACAGCTTCACAATATATCAACATTTAAATGAAAAATTAAATTAAATAAATAAATAGCCTATATAAAAAAAAAAATTGACCTATCTCTGAGAATGCTCCAGTTGTTTTCAACAACTAGAACAGACTGACTGATTAAAATACAGTAAAATGACAGGTTTTCCTCTGCTGCTTAACAAAATACACAGCTGTGCAAATAACAATACAAACTGAAGTAGAACAAGAATAACAGGCCTACATGCTCTGACAGAGTAGTTAAGTTTTAGTAGTTAAGCAGTTTACATGTATTGCGCAATCGCTCCCTTCCGTCCGCGTCTTCCGCTCAGCATTGTGGATGTACACACTTTTTCCTGGGTTAGGATTTAGGAAATGCCACAAATTATACATTGTTGGAAAGCTCGAGATATAGAAAATGTCTCATCCTATATCTTGTTTGAAAATATATCGATATACTGTAAAGTTTGTATACCGCCCAGCCCTATGCGATGGCATGTGAACACAGAGCACCAGAGATTAGCTTGGACTAGTTAAGAGTGAAGCCACAGGGGTTTTTGAAGAGTTTAGACCTAAAGGAGGACCGTAAAGGAACGGGTAATAAATAAAACATCACTTTAACAAAGTAGAAGGAATTAGTGGGATTACTGTTTATCGGAACACACTCACTTGCGCACTAAGGAAAGGAGCTATAACGGATAATACCATAGACTGTATGGATAATACACACCCAACCCACCCACCCATAATACACACCCAATATATAATAAAATATAATAGTGTCACCTGTGATACGCTCTACACGTATCCATATGCGCAAGACAGCGAGAAAAGGACAGCGACGCTGTAAGCGGTAACTGAGACAGTTCCATGGTCATTATTGTATTGTGTGTGTATATAGAATAAATGGTTGAACTGATTTTAATGCGCGTTAGATGAATGGTGCGATCACCAACGTACACGTCTGCATCCGCATGCCGGTTATTACACAGCTTATGACTGGTGAGAAATGATGTGTGTATAATGTAGTGTACCAAAAGTCAGTGTTGAAGTGACAATTGACTATTATCCTACTTGGAGCTATGCATACTCCAGCCACCGATACCCAATACCACATTTTAGGCCAGTTTCGGTCCAATACTGATGCCTAGTATCAGATCGGCGCATCCCTAGTATGTGTACTCGATAAATGAACTAAACGATTAATTGATTATCAAAAAATGTGACTTGATTAATTTTCTGTTGATCGACTAATAAATTAATTGACTAAAATTGCAGCCCTACTCTAAACAGGATTGTGCATGTATGCCCCTTTTATCAGTGAAGCCTACACATGGTTAAATCGTTCAAGTCTGCAAGAGTTCAAGTCCCAAACATAAAATGCCATATCTGGGAAGATACGGCATATCTTCTGTCAAGATCTATCAATTTGAGTGAGTGGTTGAGTATCTGCCGCAGATAACCACCACAGTTGACGACTCAGAGAACAAAAAGATGCAGAGCCATGTCAAGCCTGGATATAGTGGCAAGAACTTAATATTTGAATGGCTCAAATTTGAGCTAAACCCTATATGTGAATAACGAGTAAAATGTGGTTCTCATCAAGTGAATATTCATTTGTCTTCATCCTTTGAAGTAACAGATGTTTGCCATTGTTAAAAAAGCATCTTATGAATGAGAAGCATGTCTTCTAACAGGGTACACCCAGGGTACTCCAAGTTAAGTTTAAAACCTTTGAAGACCGTTTTATTACCACTTAGAATAATGCATAATTTGAAGTATTGCAGGGTACCCCCAGGGTTTAACTTCAATTTAAACCTTTTTATTACCGTATGAGTGGTGGTCCGAAACGGTTTTCAGGATCCAAACCACCTCTGCCCGAGTTGGTGTAGAGCCACAATGAGAGCCACAATGACCTTGCAAGTTCAAAGGCTGCACGGACGATGTTTTCTTCAGTATTGCTAGCAGTAGCTGCGGTGCTGGTCGGTGAAGAGCTATGCTGTGCAGAGGTGCATTTTCGACACAAACGGCACTGGGCATTGCCTGGAATAGGCTTAGCCCACTCGTATTTTGGCTTCTGCTGCCACTGGGGTTAAAACACTTGCCCATTCTGAGGCGACGAGCTAACATTAGCTTGTTAGTAGCAAGGTGCACATCTTGCAGCTCACTGAAAGCTGAAGTTTATCAGATTTTCGATAGCCGAGCCACTTCCACTAGGGTTGTGTTAGTGTAAAAAAATTCCAACCGGTTCGTGAGAAGCCAAACACCGGACTACCGAATTTTATTTTTTTTAGGTGCCGCTCCAGAGTTGGTGGCAGGAACTGCAACTACACTGTGCTACACTAAAGAAGAAGAAGAGCGTATAGCGCTCAACAATCAACAACTCCGTGACACATGTTTTCATTTCTCACAGTAACCATTCAACTTCTAAAGTTTAAACATCAAAATACCAATATCATATTGTTTATTACTAAACACAATACAAGTTGGACCTAGGTTACTTTTTGATTTGTCTCATAATGACAAATGCCGGTTCAGTTGGTTTGCATAAAATCAAACCGGTTTAGGCTCATACACTGGACTGCACAGGCAAAACCCGAAAACAACCCAACCTTAACTTCCACACAACTGAAGTGGTCTGACCTCTTATCAACTATTTGGTCATCGTCGACTTCATTACTACTGGTTGCTTCATCAGTCACATTTGCATCACTGTCAGATGCACTCATTTTTCTGACAAAAGTACCTAAACGGCACTTGGACTACTGGGATTTCCATATGGGGATTTCCCTCAGTTAGTTTGTGGGGCGCTGCGTGCGTGTACATCATCACGCACTGACGTAGCCTATTGTATTCTGCTTGCAGGTGGTTTGTGGGATTTTATTCTTGAAATACACTTACAATAATAGAAAAGATAATAGATAATTGTATACAATTAATAATTGTGTTAAATATATTCTAAATATTGTTTAATGAATATAGTCTTATGGCTGGTTATTTCTAAAATAGTGCCGCTTTGTGCATTCAATCATATGTTTTTCATAGTAATGTTTTCTATTGAGGGTTTTGTTAATTTTTGTTTGCTAAATAAACACACAGAGCATAAGCAGCATTGCTGACTTTTTCTTTCCACTGTTTCCCACTGGTCATGGCCTTCTTGCAGTGATAATTGTGTATAAAGGGGGCACTGGCACAAATCTGCTCAGCCACTGCATGTGTATTCATCTATTTTTTACCATTTGCATCAAAGTTTGGGAACCACTGGCCTTGACAAATGTGTTTCGAGTTCAATGGTAGAGTTCATTTTCTGCTATAAACTCAAGATGTAATGTGGGACTGCTTTAATGAAGACACATTTCCCTCTTACATTTCTCAGAAACGCATACGTGAAAGAAATATTAGTCGGCATAGAGTAACCTCGATCTCCACTCAACCCTTGATTTTCAGGAAGTGTAGTACACCATGTCAAACTGGGAGACATGGCTGCTCCCTCCCTGTCAGCAGTGTTTTTATGCAAAGGGAGACTCCAGCTGTGTTCCACTCACCTGCACCAGGGCATCCTCACCCAGCAGCGAGCAGGACAGGGTGGGCGTGGTCCCCAGGAACCCGGAGTCCGTCACTTCCTCTACCGTCTCGCCAATGGACAGAACCAAGGTGGCGTTGACGAAGGACACGATGATGTAGGCGTCAAACTCGTCTGGTGGCAGGAGCATGTTGGAGAGGAGAGCGGAAGACAACAAAAGGCTCAACTTGAGTTCAGCTGCTGAACTGCAGGTGCAGGGTGTTGAGGAAATTAAATGAAGCAATGGATAAAAAGGGAGAGTTCAAAACAAGGCCCTTGCTTCTTCCAGACATGTTCCAGATCCAAGTCTGAACTGGAGTCTTAACCACTACATGAGCACTGCGTATGGCCCACGGAAGGCAACAGTGTTCTGAAGTGACGGTGAAGACTGGTTAAATTAACTGTGTCCATACTTTCCAGATGTTCTCCGAAACCTGCGCTGTCACTTTTCCACTGCAGCACTCACGATCAAGGCCAAATCTTCTTGCCTTATCTCCGCATACCACATTAAAAATAAGCTTGAGCAAAGGTGATGGCTGCAGTAAAAAGGTGCAGAGGCCCAGGTTAAACCAAAGTCACTGTTCTTTGACAATTAAACACCTCCCCCTAGTGGGTGTAAATGGGAGCAAGGCATAACCACAGCAAGCTTTGATAGCCATAAACATTCTGTAACCTTTATTTTTACCATTTGCGTAAAATATATTTTACACAACCTATAAAAAATATCATAAATAAATACACATGAGGGAGCCACACAAATCATTGTTGTGCAATACAAAACCAGAAAGGATGTGTGCCTGGTTTGATTTTCCATGGAAGATAAATCTCCTTTTCCAATTTAGCATTGAGGTTTTCCTCCCTTATGATTAGACACAGGCTTTTACATGGATCCATGAAAGGGATAGAACCTTTACAAACTGAGAGAGAAGGACAAGAGCCGGATAATGGTTATGTTATGAATACTTATCGGTTTAACAGGAAATGTTAGACATATGTGGTATTTTAAAATATTTTAACTATACATCCATACAACCTCCCAGGTAATTCAAGTGCCAAAAAGGTTTTTACTTAATTATGTGAACACTATTCATTACTGCTTTAAGTAAACACACCTGAAAAATAGTAATACATCTGTGACAAAGGTTAAATCAAATTTTCCAATTTCCAGGATGCAGACAGGGAATTTGTAAGGGGAAAAAAACAACTAAATCTGGATAGTTATTTCAAGCTTTGACCCGACAAATTAGATGATCACTTTGCATGCAATGGGACAAATTGCTTGAAAACAACCTGGGAGAATTTATTAAATGATACGCCTGAAACGTTTACTTAGTGCCTGGCTACATTTATTTATCTTGCAATGCTGATAATTACACGTTACCTTCTACGTGTCTGCGTACTGTCCACACAGCATTGGGGTTTCCGGGCAACTCGGACACAGCCATTTCTGACACCTGAAAATGAAGAGACAAAAAGAAGAAGGATGGAGAGGGAGAAGAAGAGGACATTGATGCAAGATGAAGAGGAAAGACATGGGAAAAGGAAGGAGATCAGATTAACACATGTGAAAATGTATTGACGTTTTGCGGTATGGTGCTATGCTGCAGGTGTCAGATTGGAAATAAAAACTCCTCAGTTTATAGTCAGAGAAGAGACATGAAAACTCATCACTTCAGCAGCCAAGAGGGCTAGGTAAAATGTGCTTATACAGATGGTGTGTGTGTGTACCTCAAGTCCATGTCTGAGGACTCTCAGAGTAGACTTGGGACCTCTTCCACAGGCGACATACAGTTGAGGAGTGTCCTCGTTTGCCAAATCAGCAATCTGAGACACAAACAAAAAGAAAAAATAATACGAGTCATGACTTGACTAACCAGGAAAATAGGGCATCTGATTGGAGAATATCCGGATGTAGCATTTTACAGATGATTTGTAACAGACAAACATGTCTCAGCCCTGCATTGATACGTTTCCTGCCACTAGAAAAGTCTCAAGATGCACACTGTGTAAACACAAGGTTCCCCGAGGACTTATAGAATGGTCCATTATAGAAAATAAAAATAGAACCATGTCTGTAACATTACTGTAATACCAATGTCTTAACTAGACCAGCAAGGTTTGAAAAGACACCCTGCCAAAAAGCGTACACATCAAGGCACACATGAAAGCCAGAATAAAGCTGTGATCAGAGATAATTTAGTTATTTTCTCCAAGTTAAAGTCAGAGAAGAGACATGAGAAACTCATCACTTCATCAGCACTCATAATGCTCCGACTGCCATTTGGGCTGCTAATAATATACAGTTTTTCTGTTCAGCAAATATTCATTTCGATAGCGGTCATCACAAGAAACCAGAGTCCAACGTGATCTTTGGCGTATTGACAACTTCAATGTAGGAAGAGCCATGGTAGAAGTAATCCAACATGTTGGTGATGGTGCACCCCCACCCCCACCCCCCCCCCCCCCCTACCTGGCAGGACATAATGGGGGACAGGTTCTCCTGTTCGTCCACCAGCACCAGGTTCTTGAGAGGGCGGGGCTGGAAGAAGAAGGTGTCTCCTTCCTCCAGTGGCATGGCCGATGAGAACTCTGGCTCGTCGTCATCGTCGCCCAGGTGAGCGATCTGGTACAGGTAACTGGACAGGGCACATGAAGCAAGCGGTTTCACATGACAGACAATAAAGAGTCTCGATGTACCGATAAAAGATTACATACAATATTGAGATTAGACCAGTTTGTGTCACTGATGCAGCACTGAGATTTTCTTTATTTCACAGAATGGACTGTTGTCACAAAGACGGCCTTGCAGGGTAAATAAAAGCGAAAGTAAAGAAAACGAAAAAGAGGACTTACTGGTTACCAAACTCAGAAGACACAAACAGGAAGCCAGTCTTGAGGACGCACATGGCCGTTGCCACAGGAATGGTGTCAAAGTACTTCATCCTGATTTCCGTAACCTAGAGAAACAGGTTTTTTTTTTACAATGCAACTTCAATGGCTGACTTCATGAGACTTGAGAGACAGGTGAACCCCAGTGTAATAACTTTAAAAAATCCACAACATCCGCCTTCTGGTAGACCGCCGCTGAGCTGCCCTTCATGCATCTGTTTTTATTTTGAATTGGCCTTCCTAACCGTTGAACTCTTCCAGATGTCAATCAACTTGTGGCAGACAGGGGCATTTTTGTTGCTTATTTATAAGGCTTGTTTATACTGGACACCTCCGGCCTAAATAGCACACACACACACACACACACACACACACACACACACACACACACACACACACACACACACACACACACACACACACACACACACACACACACACACACACACACACACACACACACACACACACAGCTCACCATCTCTTCATCTGTCTCCAGGGTAACCTTAAAGATATCCCCCTGCTCCGTCTGGGCCAAGAAGAAAAACATCGACTTGGTCTTGTGGGTGGCTGAGCACACAAATATCATTCCACGCTCGGGGTCATCCAGATCATTCTGCAAGCCAACAGAAAGGAGAGATATAAAAGAAGAGATTAGGAATGTGTGATGAACAGCGGGTCGACTCCAACAGAATCTGTGACTTCAAATAGGGCACCTGATTGGAGAATATCAGAATGTACCATTTTACAGACGATATATTGCATTCCGCAGTACTGGAATTGTAGAGTGACGATTACAGGCGTTGTTTTCACACACTAATATTACAATGTTTTAACGAGGTATGAAAAGGCACCCTGGCAAGAGTGTACACATTCAGGCACACATGAAAGCCAGAATGAAGCTGTGATCAGAGAGAATTTAGTTATTTTCTCCAAGTGAAAGTCAGAGAAGAGACATGAGAAACTCATCACTTCATCAGCACTCAATACTCCGACCGTCAGCGATTATTGCGTTTACGGCTGTGGATAATATTAAAATAATTGCATTGTCTACACTACATGTTATGCAAAAGAAGCAACTGTTTGCCTCACCTCATGGCCCAAACATTTGAAATATGGTGCCATGGCATGCAAGTCTTACCCTGCGTCTTGGGATGGGGCAGCGGATGTCTGGCTGGTCACCAAAGTTCTTGTAGGTGATGTAGTTCTCAGAGCAGATAAGAACGCCACTGGGACCGTCAGCACCACCCGGCACTAGACAAGGAAGAACACATTTGTTTTTTGTGTTGCTGTTAGAGAGAATACGCTCAACTTCATTTTGTGTGCAGCGTGTTTAAAATACTACGGCACTGAGGCAGTTTGGCTTTTAATTAAAACTCAAAACAGAATATTTTCCATGTTCTTTCAGGCATGTCATAATATTTAATGTCAGCCACAAGACTTTGTTTTACTGCTTGTTACACATCACATTTATTTACCAATGTTTACCAAAGAGCACAACATTAGGCTATTGGGTTCTGCTAATCACAAAGGCCTATCTGCTTCAGGAAGCACTTTAGATTGGGTTCAGGGATGTCCTTTCTGTCAAGGTAACTGATGCCAATGCCTCGCAGAATAGATCAGAATTTCTCATGATAACTGGAGGCTGTTACAAGTATTTTGATGTGATTGGATTAAATACTTGTAAAGCATGTGCGTCTCAGGCAATAGATCGTTGCTCAGCTGCTTCCAAGTGCAAGAGTACCCCTGCACAGTTTGTGCTGGTTTACTCAGGCATCGGGTGTAACTGTGCTTTGGTCCGACAAATGAAAAGGGCTTACCAGTGATGAGGAAGTTCCCGTGCTCCTCGAGGGCTTCGCTGTACTTGCGGACCACGTGGTTCAGACCGAGGTCAAGTTCATAAAAGGTCAAAGTCTGTTGGGTGTTGGCTGCAGCCTCTCCGGTAGGGTCGTTGTCAGCTTCCTGACAGAAGGAAGACGAGAACCACAAATTAGGAGGATCGTAGGCTGTGTCTCAACGCAGGATTTTCCCATCCGAATAAATACAGCAATTCATCTTTGAGTATTAAAGGTAGAACATAGGAGGAGGCAAAGGGCCACAAAGACGACGAGTAACATCAAGCTTCTGAAGAAGCAAACAAAGGAAACGGATATATCAGCTAAAAGGACTGGATTTATGTTTTACAAGGACCATTAAGATGCCAGGTCCTAACAAAAGAAACACGAAACATACTTGAGGAATTAACGTCATTTGTTTTCTTTGTTCTTCTATCATACATGACAAGGTCATTCCTCAAGGACTTGTAGGACTGTTGATGCCATGACACAAACACAAAGAAAAGAATACCACTACAATAACATTACTCTAATATTACAATGTCTGCACTAGACCAGCAATGTTTGAAAGGCACCCTGACAAAAGTGTACACATCCAGGCACACATGAAAGCCAGAATGAAGCTGTGATCAGAGAGAATTTAGTTCTTTTCTCCAAGTGAAAGTCAGAGAAGAGACATGAGAAACTCATCACTTCATCAGCACTCAATACTCTGACTGCCATTAGGGCTGCTAATAATAAGGTGTTTCTGTTCAGCAAATAATAACTTAGATTGCAAGAAACCAGAGACGTGACTTCAACTTAATATTTAATACATTTAATATTGTATCCACTACATTTTATATAAACGAGCAACCGTTAAAAACTAAATGTGAATCCATGATTTCAGCACTGGTTGCCTTACCTCATAGTCCATCTCTAGGCAGGCAAACATGGGGTTCTCAAAGCCCACGTCCACCCCCACCACGTGGTAGACCAGAGTGTTGGCCTTGTGGGCCTCCAGAGGGGAGGAGATGGTTAGCCTGGCCGCTGCGTCTCTGTTCAGAATGTAAACCAGCTTCTGTTTTTCAATTGCACCTGCACAGAGGGAAGACAGCGGTGGGAACAGATTGACACAATTAACACTTGGTAGTGTACGCGTGTTGTGAAATTTGGGCAGTTGACATCCATTCTATTCCAAACGAGTGTTTAGCAACTCCTATGGCTGTATCTTTTTTTTTGTCCAACACAAGTAAGCGCATATGAACTGCCGTGGCTAGGTAGTTTTCTCCAATAGTGCTCACGAATGGACAAATCCAAAAGTTTTGATTCTGTGTTTACACGCCGCTGCGCATGCTAACAGACACAATTGCCAATTTCGGAACATGCATACACTGCGACAGTTTAAATCATGGCTGATTTAAATCTTGACATAGATAATGTCAACAATTAACCTGGGGTCTTGTCAAACCGGCCAATCCTTTAAGAATTTGAGTAGGTTCAGTGTAGTGGCATAATGGTCAGTAGGTATGGCACCCTCTTGCAATTCGCAGCATGAAGGCTACACCCTTCTTTCATATTCACATCCAGGCACACAGAATGAAGCTGTGATCAGAGAGAATTTAGTTCTTTTCTCCAAGTGAATGTCAGAGAAGAGACATGAGAAACTCATCACTTCATCAGCACTCATAATGCTCCGAATGCCATTAGGGCTGCTAATAAGTTTATTCAGTTTAGCAAATAATCATTTAGATAGCGTTTGTCACAAGTAACCAGAGTCCAACGTGACTTCAATTTGCCAACAATGACATGTCTGACAGAAAAAAAGTATACATTTCATATTGTATACACTACATTTTATATTAAAGAAGCAACTGTTAAAAACTAAATATCACAATACTGCAGACACTTGATTGGTCGTTTGTATTTATCAGTTTTCTCATAAATCTCATTTATTAATGGAAATATGACTGTTGGAGATGACTGTGGGAATAACAGTTAGCCTAATTCTTACCAATCATGACCGCTCTGCCTTTGGGGTCCACAGCCAGGAACTGCCCAGGGACAATGCGTCTGCAGCCACTCTTGCCAAAAGTCTCCTGGTGGATCTTTTCAAACATGTTTTTGGAGGGATGGTACTCCAGGATAACGATCCGACCACTGTCACTGCCCACTACAATGTAGTCTGAAATACATATACACACACAAATGTGTTATTAGGGGTCTGAGGCTGTGTGTGTGCGTGTTATAGGGATGGGAATTGAAAACCGGTACTTGTTGAGAACCGGTTCCCAGTGTTTCAATTCCTTGGAATCGTTTGCCAATTTGGATCCCGAATGACGTCACCACGCATGTTGCGTAGCGACTCCAGTGCAGCCAGCGGTCAACAGTAAACATGGCGCCCAAGCGGTACAAACGCTCGAAAGTTTGGTTACGCTTCACAAGAAAAGACAACAGGGCAACTTGCAATACTTGCAACGTGGATATTTCCTCAAAGGGAGGAAATACTTCCAACATGCAAAAAACATTTGTGCACACAGCATGCGATAACGATTTCTGAATGTCGTGTTTTCGATACGCTCCGGACTAACGTTAAGACCTCACTGTTGTTGGGTTTGTAAGGTCATGACTAAACTAAACAAAGATGATGCTAATCGACCTGTTTGTTGTCCTTTTTTTCCAAATGAGAATCGATAAAGAACCGAATCGTTAAGCAGAATCAAAAATGGAATGGGAATCGTAAAAATCTTATCGATTCCTAACCCTAGCGTGTTATGATTACTGTCAAAATGTGTGTACAAAAGGAACCACAAGTAAATCTGAAAATAAATACCATGTGTGATACATTTCAAAGAACAGATATGACTTACTGAAAGAATAAATCATTATTTACAGATATTGTTCTGGACAACCTGTCTCATGCCATTGCCAGTGTAACATACCTTTGGTTCCTCCAGTGAGTCTGAATGCCATCAAGGACCTCACGATCCCGAACACCTCCATCGTCAGCAGTGTGTGGACCTTCCCGGTGTTGGCATCAGGCCGCAGCAGCTCAAGAATTTTCCCTCGGGAAACGACAATCTCCTGCATTTTGGTGCCTATGAGAGCACAACACATCCTAATTGGTCATCAACTACGTTTACATTTATTCAATCAAGGCATAAAATCGATGTGCAACTACAATTGCTAAAGTTTTCTAGGGCTGCAGCTATCGAATATTTTAGTAATCGAGTACTCTACTGAAAATTACATCGATTAATCGAGTAATCGGATAAAACGTATTTTTGCTTGGTTAAAGAGCAATTATGAATACACAAGAGAAAATAACATATTTCACTTAATAATGAATGACCAATTGGTTTCCTTTTTTAGAATCAACTGTTTTTATTTAGCAAGTATTTTCTGGTCTTGAAACATTACCAAAGAGGCAACTGCTAACATAAATAAGAATAAGTAAAACACAAATTAAATTAAATTACTTTCAAGATAACAAAAATAAATTAAATTAAATTACTTTCAAGATATCAAAAATAAATAAAATTACATTACTTTCAAGTTATCAAAAACATAAGGCATTTATTTTGCAGTGTCTTTTTGCAGTGTACAATTAAGACAACTACTGTATTGGAACACAATAACCACACACATAATCAATAGAGTGAGACACACTGTGACCAGCTACGTAGTAGTTGACTAAATTTTACAACTGCTTAATTAACTTTATTATGTTTTTATTTCCATCTAGACTCATCAGCGCTGTCCTTTTAAATTTTAAATCAACCCTCTATGAAGTCATGTCGTCACGCTCGTAATAAACTAACCACAAACTTGACAGTAGTCAGTCATAATTAACAAAAACCTAGCCCTCTGCAAGGCAGGCGTTTATGTTCGTAAAATACATTAACGTTGATCAAACTGATTTGCTACGTTAATATTACCTCGTCTCCGGTCCTCCGCTCAATAGAGCGTAACAGTGAGTGACCGCCCCTTTTTTAACAGCAACGGTGCCGGAAGTAAATTTCCCATGCATTTATCTCGTCCACTTTTCGTAGAATCCTTATAAAAATAGTATTAAGCCTTTAACCAATAAGCCAATGGTAGTCGTGACCATATTATGTTTGATTCGGGCATAAAAAGAATTTGGAAAACGGAAGAAAAGGCAAAGGTACAAGACTGTGTACATTATTTTGTGAACAAGTGAACTCATCCCATAAACCATTGCGAACCCTTTCCGACAACTTCCAACCCGATAGTTTAGCATGCTTCTTGCACCTTTGTAATTATTATAGTGTTTATATTTTTAATAAAAGTTGTGTCATATATTGTGTGTGTATGTATAGTGTTTCATAGTGTATATAGTGTTGTCATCGACATGGTACAGTCCTGACTGCAATCACCGCTCGCGCGTCCAACAATGCCGATTCCAAATGTGTGTCGGCTAAGACAGGGTGTTATATAATGGGTTATATAAGGTAATAACGTTTCTCGTTTTTAATACATGTGATTTTAGTTACGTATTCATTCAACATTATGTATTCCTAGGCTTTATACTACCCAAATTACTATACAACACTGCTATATCATATATTTTTATTTTGTTTTTAATCATATATCATCGTATATTCTATATCAACATATTTTTCAATATGTACAGCTCATTTAATCTACAGCTCTAACAACAACTCTAACTTTCCATGAGTCTAAGGGAAATCATGGTTGCTCTGTGGTAAACGATCGAGTTCAGTGGTAGCAGTAATCGACGACTTGACTTTCGTAGGTAAACGTTTCCATGGTAACAGCGAGCTCCACCAATCAAAGACGTCGTGTTACACTTTAGGATTGTGGGTAATGCAGTCCTTCTAAATGACATCGCGAATAAAACTTGTTTTCTTGAAACCTTCCTTTAGTTTTTGGTTACTAAAGTTGCCTATCCTATCATTGCACAATAAAACGGCCGGTTGTAAGTATACATTGTATGGTTACGACGTAATGGCTTTTAATCAAAATCTCGACGGGAAAAATGAATGGGATTTTTACTTCCGGCACCGCACTGTTGCGCTCTATTAAACTAACGATTCCTCGAGGCAGAAAAAAATCCTCTGACCATTTTTTGTATTCGAGGTACTCGAATTACTCGAGGAATCGTTTCAGCCCTAAAGTTTTCCAAAAGGAATTCTTCGCATCTTCGAATTCACATATAGAGTAGGAGCAAGCCTGGCACAATATATACAGATTGATTGCCATGTTGTTTAAATTACGCTGAAAAGTGATCAAAAGGTCATTATAGCATGTATTTTGCTGCTGTAACATGCATTTCCCTCCCGAGATTAATGATGTTATCTCATCTTCCCTATGGCTACATATTATTAGTATGGAGCCATAGGGACTGTTTGTTCAGTATGTGGTCAAATGCATCCAAACTTGATATACAAGTAGAGTTTGCCTCTGTTGCTCTCCCCTCAACATTGCACAACAGTTTGAACTGAGTCTATATTTAGCTGGTTTTCAAAGTGGTATTACTAATATGTTACCAATGCCATAACTCAAACAACGCATCACCAAAATAAGGTGCTACAAGAACAGCATCACAGCAACAGCCTCACACCATACCTGAGAAGTTCCCATGGATGGCATGCGAGATGCCAGTGGCACGCTGCAAAGTGATGTTGTACAGAAACATGGCTGCCTACAAAAGGGTATCCACGGTAGGTCTTCCGGAGCTGGTGACAGCCAGTCCAAACCTGAGAGGCAAAGAAAAGGCAAGACCAAATGAAATGAGTTTGGAGCAGATATATTTGTTTTGTGGTAATGAAGTTATTGTGAAATTCATAATCATGTCCATGATCGAGTCCACCACTGCAGGATAATACATGGCGCCATTGGTTTAATGGTGAACCATTAACGCATCGTACCAGATTAACGCATCGTAGTAAGAAAATACTTAAAAGTAACTTGTTGTTTGCTCGGTGATGCCACATAGATAATACAACAAGTGTGATGTCGTGTTGATTTCGTTATGTCTGCCATTTCCCGCTAGACTAGTTTGAATTAGACTACTTCGATTAGTTGACCTGAACGTGCCCCCTTGGGGTAATACACTGGATATTTAAAACACGTATATAAAGTGCTGTTTAATAGCTGTGCACAATTCGTAATCTTAATAACATAGTTTAGGATAAATCCCATCGTATCTGGCTAGATATATGCTAGCTAGGTCCATTCATACAAAGCGCCCCATCCACAATATATATGCCTCTAATTAGAAATCTATCCCAAATCTAATACAAATTCTCAATGCATAATACAGTTCCCGCATAGTAAACACTGTGAGGATTAATGATATGAACTTGTTACCAGTGCTAATGATCGGATGACTTAGATTTCAAGTTGATTACGATTCATTCCAAATAATAACAGCTCCGTGTATTCAACTTAAACGAATGGCCGCCGATTGTGGGTCCTTCGTCCACAATGATGTCGTCATACTTTCTCGGAGTGGCCGAGGCGCGCCTGGTGGATATGTTCAAACGTGTGTTAACCTTCATCTTCCAATTGTCCTGTAGATGGCAGCATTATTATTTACCTGTTCAAAATGCCCTAGAAGTGGAAACGTTGCGGGCGAAACGTTTTTAGGTTGTACATATATTAATTAGACACCGGTTGTGTCTAAAATATCTTTTTTTATATTGGCATCGTCGAAAATAAACACCCTTTAAAGTGCAATTGTTTTTATTATAGTCGGGTGGCATAAAAGGACGTCCGAGAGAAACTGGATGAAAATCACAACACGACAGTAGATCAATACAAAACAATACCCTCAGCTCTTTACAGACTAAAGCTATCCCTTTATAACAAGCGTGTAAACGTTGTGTCGTAGTTGACCGGAATGTAGTAGGCTAGTTATTATAGCTTATTATATTACTGCAAACGATCAGCATCATGTGAGGATGAGGGCCCTTCATGTGACTTGCTTGAACCCATTGCGTATATTCGTTACCAGCCTATCTATCTTTGATAACTGTTAGATATAATTGATCACAGACTTCACTGTATCTTTCTAAAAAAAAAAAAATATATATATATATATATATATATATATTACACATAAAATATAGCCTGTTATTGTGTTACTGTTACTATATATGTATATATATATATATATATATATATATATATATATATATATATATATATATATAAATTACACATATTGTGAAAATATAGCCTGTTATTGTGAAATTTCATGGAGCTTATTTATTCTATTTAGCAATTGAATATATTTAATGAATTGTAATCTCTGATTTTTGTTCCACATAATGTATAGGCCGATAAAAGGGATACAAGGGAGAGTCCAAAAATTGCTCACATTTCTATTCCACGTCAGTAGACCAACCACAAGCTCTTTCATCATGTAATTCCTTTCCCAATTATATGTTTCGAAAAAAAAAACATGTTTGCATTCAGCAATACTACTTCACCACATTCAGGCATTTAGACACAGGCCTAACATCCAACAAACAAACAACAATATAAACAGAAAATGCATGCGTCGCCGTCCACTTCCGGACTACAAAAATAACCCCCCACATGGATGCTGTTGTCCATCTATACTCTCTGATGGTGGGGCGGGGGGGGGGGGGGGGGGGGGGGTCGCGTTGCAGATGACCGACCAGGACCATCCTCAGGCGCAGACTCCAGCACCACTTCACGTCCTGGGGGGGGGGGGGGCGTCCGGTAGTGGGGGTGTGTGTGTGTGTGTGTGTGTGTGGGGGGGGGGGGGGCCGTAGTCTTTTGTGTAAAAAAAAAAAAACCCAACAACATTTCGCAAACGGTACATCTCTCTCTACAGCCGCGTCGCTGTGACCTCTCTCTCTCCACATCTGGAGAGACTGAGCTTTTTATTGGCTCGCGCAGCAAGCGCCCTCCATCCGGACCCCCGCGAGCCGCTCCGCCGCTGGCGCCCGGAGAGACGGTAGAGAGACGCGCCGTCGCGAGCGTATCACGTGCATTTTGAACCGCGTCTTGAACCCCCACGACGCCTTTGTGAACCGTTATTACACGCCTGGAAAACACGTTGACGGCCCACGACCCCTTCAACGAGGTGAGCGCATATCCTAATAATAATAATAATAAAAATAAAAATACTAATAATTGTAATAATACTAATGATAATGATGATGATAATAATAATAGGGCTGCCCTGCGAGGTTGCTATGGTTAAACCACTACCATGCTATGTCATGGGCTCCCCTCCTCAGCCAGCTAACGGGTTGCGGTGGACCAGATAACTTGCCGTCGTCTCTCCCCCCTCTCTCTCTCTCTCTCTCTCTCCTTCTCCCCCACCATCCCTCCCTTCCTGCCCGACATCTTCCTCTGTCCTTCCCTGTATCCGCTCCCTACAGCTTCCCCATAACGCAGCCCGGCGACGTCGCGCCGTATTAGCCAAAAAAATCTGGTTTTCTTTCCCCCGTCTTTCCACCCACCCGCTCTGGTCCTCCCTGCAACCTCATTTCCCCTCTCGTATTGTACTCCTCCTCACCCACTCTCCCCCTTTCCTCTCACCCATTTCCTCCCCTCCCATCCCATCCCTCCCCTCCCCTCCTCCTCCTCGTCGTTTTCACTGCCAGCGTTGCTAAGAGACGGCTTCAGCAGGAGCCCATTGAAGCATAGTTTTAGGGGGAAACCACCTGAACAAAAAGGTTGATTTGGACTAGCCTAGGAATATGATGTGGCTCCTTGTTTTTCTTTTGTCTGTTGCTGTATTGATGCCATCCATGAATGTATTTTTAATATTTCTTCATAGGCCCCCCTACAGTGTGATGATAACTTTAACTAACTAGATTGCCTAGAAATAAGACTGAAATCTATCGGTTGTGGGAGATAGCAGGCATTTTGTGTGCTCACTTTTCTTGACCCGCCGTGTGCCATAATTGCTTTCCTCGTGACGAATCTATAGAAAGTTGGGTTGCACACAGTAGTAGGCCGTACACACACACACACACTGAACACACACACACTGAACACACACACACACACACACACACACCATGCATAGAGCAGAGAAGAGCAGCAACACACACACAAAGCAGTGTGTGTGTGTGTGTGTGTGTGTGTGTGTGTGGGGGGGGGGGGGTACGAGCTCCAGAATAGCAGCGTATCATCATGAGACATGCAATGTAGGCCGACATAAAACATAATCGCATAATCAGCTTCGCACCTGAGAACGAACTGTAAGCAAGCGCACTGTTAACACTCCCCCCCCCCCCCCCCCCCCCCCTCTGTTTCCAAGAACGGATTTGAATCAAAATCCCCGTGACTGAATTCCTTACGCGTTTCCTGGGGCCTGTGACTAGTATAGTCACTCTGGGTTTAAAGTACCATGAGTAAAAGACAAGCGCATGGGTAACCTCACCAAGACACCCACCAGTGGCAGGCCACAGGGGCTGCTGGATCTAGTACATGGTCTAGCTCTGTAGCGGCCTTCCTTACCATCTAGCATGTGTGCTATGCAGCCATGTCATCATAACTGTGAAATGAATTCAGAGTTAAAAATGTTGGAGAGTTCATGTTGCACCTAATACACTGTGTGACGTTCACGCGTGTCTACCAAATATATAACAGTGCAAGAGTGCAGTGCAGTGAAAGAAGTCCTGACACACTATCCCAGAGCCAAATCAGTCATATTGAACTGTTCTAGAGGGGTGTTGGGTGTTGAACCTTGAATAGCAGAAATAGCATTTGCATCCAAGATTTGAAGCCAAGTGAACAACATTATATGCACTACCTCACTTTGAAGAGACTCATTCAAAAGATACTGCAAGGAAAATAGCTTTATCCATGGACTAGACATTGAACAAAAAGAAGTAGGCCCATCACTTCCCATTATAGAGAATGGAATGCAGCCCATTATGAAGAGGTGTGGGAAAGAATACAATTTCCAGCACCACCATTATCCAAAGTATGTGTTTGAACTGGTTGAGGTCCAAGAAAAACCAGAGTCCTGAGGCTTTGCTGGTAGGGTTGAGCAGAACTCGACCCCAGTCAACACAGAGGGAAATATTTGTAAAGGGAAAATGCAACAAAAAAAAGGCTTAATATCAAATCAAATTCAGACAAGAGTCAAGTTGTAACACGGTACAACAAAATCCTGTCTTTCTATAATGGTTTGTTTGGCATTGTTTTACGTCAGAAAAAAGTTTTCGAGCCTCAGGCATCGATGCCAGATCAGGCGGTGACAGTTTAGTCCAGAGACGTACTGTGCAAGACCGTTCTAGAGGGGAACGTTTGTGAAATGCAATTTTGACATTTTCTGTAACTTTGTAAACAACTCTGTAAAAAAAAACCAAGTTATACAGTTTGCTGCATTGTTTTTATACTCTTGACAATACATTTGAACTGAATCTGAAGTAGTAGGCCTTTATTAATATAAACATTCAGTCACCTCTATAGGCAATTCAAGTCTGATGAAAACACCCAAAGGCAGACCCCTCCGATTGCATCACATCTTCTGTTGCACAATAATTTTTTTCTACAAACCCCAAACTAATTGGATATTACGAGTCACTTGAGAGGACTTATTTATGTTATGCCTTTTGATGGCGACTGGCCATGGCATCTGTCTCAGCCCAAAATGGAGAGATAAAAAAAAACACGCATCCAAAAAACACCAAAATAGACACAGCAGTTTTGAACCCATTTGTTTGCTGAGGCCAAAACAAACTTCACAGAGTTAACAATTAATGAATGACAGAAAACGACTGCAATAGTTGAGCAGTTTTCCAGAATCCTTTCCAACCTTGATACCGATTGAAATGGACTGGTAATGGCAATATGATGTCTGAATACTAAAACACACCAGGGTGATTAATATTCAGAACATGAAACATGCAACCGGTCCGCTCAGCACGAATTGCTTACTTCTAACCTCCTTGTTAAGGAAGCTGGTGGCATTCAGCACATTTGAAGAAGATACAAAAGCAATGGCACTGGTCACTGATATATCTGACCACTTCCTTTGTGTGAATCTGGATTAATCAGTCTGGTGTAAATCTCTCTCTCTCTCTCTCTCTAGATCTGATTGTGATCTAGACTAGCTGTAGCCTATTCAGCCTTATATTGGATTTAGATACATAGTTTATTCTCTTTTTATGCATTGAAATTTGATCTAGAATTTGATCTAAAATGTCGTCTTCGGTTAATATCCACAGTTTACAATTTGCACTCAATTTGAATGTAGTATATATGCATAGAGGCTATATTTTGAGGACTAGTGTACCTCATGATTTTCATCAGGCTATTTGAACTACACCCCCCCCCCCCCCATACACAGCACCATCACCCTTAATTACACACTCTAAGTAGGTTAATCCGTAACCTTGGAAACAAACTGAGTTCAGTTTGGATCTATGCTAGCATCCTTATCTTGTTGGTTCTCGATTCTTTCTTTCTTTCTTTCTTTCTTTCTTTCTTTCTTTCTTTCTTTCTTTCTTTCTTTCTTTCTTTCTTTCTTTCTTTCTTTCTTTCGTACTTTCTTTTTTTTATCTGCACCTTGATATGGGCTGTCCCTGGGCCGCTGTCTATTCATTTCACTTCCCCCAGCACCCCCCACCCACCACAGCCCTCTGTGAAGTCTGGGAAGGCACTCGTGGGAGAGAGTGAAGGAGACCTTTAGTGGGTTTTTTAGGCCTAGTTACCCTGTCAAGAACAGCGAGATTAAGGGCTTTAAAAAACTCAACCTGACTTGTATACATCTTTTCTACCTTGATTGATCGAGCCCGCCACAAAGAACAATAGCCCTGCCTTTTACAAAATAACAAACTGCTTTCAGACCATGGCTAGGTTCACATCTAATTGGAAGAGAGAAACTTGGCTTTCTTTCTTCCATACTTGTACATTGTCCAGGGAATACATGACGCTAAACAAGAAATCATTTCTTTCTCCTGATACAATTCAGGAACCATGTGTGCTTTGTCTCTTACATGTGTGCAAACAAAAAAAATCATCCATTTAGCTCAGCCAGCAAGGAAGAAATGATACTGTGATAATGTTCATTTTTCCTCCCCTCAAACAACATGATGGTATGTCCTTGTCCTTGATGACCCCAATCCTCTGAACATTTAGTGGCAGCTCTCTGCAGGCTTGTCGAGGTGTCACGTTTTAAATGCTTGCAGTCATCACACCTGCTAAGGTTAATGCCTGGAAAATGTGCAGACTCACACATTGGATCTGGAAGGATGAATACATCCTGATATGAACCTGAGGCAAATAGCAGATAATAAAAAAATACAACTGAACTTCTTTTTATTACGCTATTGGTACAATTGGGAGCAAGCTGCTCCCTAGATACAGCTGATGGGATGGGATGCATAGCGCATAGCACTGAGTGCATTCAGATGCAGTTAATAGCAAAGCAATTTCATCTCTGTGTATTGCATCCTAAAGTATATTTTATGTTTAGTAGTATGGACTAAGCCTTGGCTTTAAAATGCTGATCGGCACTTCTCCTAATTTGATTGGCTAGGCTTTCAATCTAGAAGACATGGGGGGGGGACAGGGACTTGGCAGGGGACCCAGTCTCTTTTTCCATCCAAAACATCTCCTAGTGCCCGTTTTTTAATATGTGCTTAAAAGCTGAAGGATTAAATGTGTACTATGGTCGTTTTTATAGGACACTATGTTCAAAATCTTGATACGTATCGACTTGTACATGTTCTAGTCAACTAGTACATGTTCTACATGTTTTAGTCGTGTCTGTCCAACTGTCCAATCGGAAAATGCCATTATCAAGGAAAGATCAGTTGCATTGGTCGCTGCATTACCACCAACATACTGTATATACGAAGTATGGATTGGATTTGCCAAAGAACAGGGTATTTGAAAATACTCTTTCTTTACTTTACTTATACTAGTCTAACTTCAGCCGACCTTCTTGAATGTTCCTAAAATGTACAGACAAACAGTAACGCGTGTAGCATGGAGATCAAAATGGCGGCACAGACGTCAGAGTCTTCCTCTGTAAAAGGACAGGGAGCTAAAATGGAGAGCAGGGGGACTGGGACAGATGCTGGATGAGCTCCTGATGGGCAAGAGGAAGGGGTGGAGGTGTCAACGTCCACTGAGTAATAGAGACTTAAATGCACACTAATGACAGGTATGACGAAAAGAGCAGCAGGGGCTTGTGTGGTAGAAGTGTTAATGTGTGAAGGGGAGAGAGTCTACAGAGCTTTTAAACATCACGAAGAATAACCTTGCCAAGGAATAACCTTGGGAATAAACCCCATTACATAGTTTCAATGTATCAGCTGATATATAGTGGTGTGATAGGTTGTTTGTTTCAAAATGGTTTGCTTGACATGGGAGTATTATGATCTAGCATATCAACGGCATTTTGGACATGTTGCCCACCAGCTAGAGAACAATGATGGATGTGTGGTTGTACTCATGGGCCAGCAATTCAATCATTCCCCTGCGTCAGGCATTATCAGTCAGTCACAAGGTAATTAGAAAAATTGATTTTGTAAAAGGTCAACAAATACAAATCTTAATTTAAAAATGGATAGATGTATGCAGTTGACTTTTTAAAATTGTATAATTGTGGGCTTCTCACAAAATTAGTTTTGTTTGTTTGTTATTTTTCTTTTCCCAGCTGAAATAATCTGTTGTTGGTAATTACGAAAAGGGCCTTGACATGCACTGGCACGGTGTAATGAAGACAGAGTGCTACCGGCCGAGGCCGGCATTGCCATGAAGACCGATACCTGGGCGTGATAGAGGGAACTGTGAGTCGTTGTCTGAGGGAGATTGATGAGTAATGAATGTGTCAACCTGTAGTAAGAGAAACTGTGCAATCTGCAAGGAGCAAAAGGAACCATTTTATTTAGTTTCTTCATTGTTATGGAGTATGGAGGGTGGGCTGAGTTAACATACAGACTCCTCCCTTATGTTGACGCTGTGAAGAAGACCCTCATGTTCATCACCCAATTCACACCCAACTGTAATTCCTGGGGGTTTTTTGGCTGTTAAATTTGTCTTAAAATGAGTAGCAAAGATGTCTCTGTCTTATGTTACAGTTAATGGGAACGTTAGCTCAAATGGCAATGTTCTGCCACATAACCGATTCTCTGGAGATTAATATTTTTAAGGTTTTTTAGGAGCCCTCAATACCTTTTTTGTTTAATACACAGCTATGCCCAGAGAGAGAGAGAGCGAGAGAGACCATTTGTAAATGTGATTTTTTTCAAACGAGAGGCACTCTAACAAATGTTAACAAGTTATTCTGCAAAAGGCAGGTTGACAACAACTCTAGGAAAGTAATTAGGAGGAGTTGCACACTAGCAGTGCACCGATTAACTTGCTCCACTTGTCCATAAACAGCTACATTTTTCCAACCATGGCAAGATAATCAACGGCAATTCTCAACTGACAAAAGGAGATTTAACAAAAAGGCTGAAAGCAATCTAGCAGACAAAGATTTGGGAGTCACAACAAATTACCTTTAATCTGCAACCATCTGCATCACCACTAATTGCATCTATTGTAAATGGCACTTGCTCTAACATTAAAAAAAAAGTTAAAGTGAAAGAGAGCGGTTCAGAAAGTGCCTGATATCAATATTATAAACACTGTTCCGCTAGTCCAGTAATGGAAAGTGGATGGAAGAAGCAAATGATTACAGAAACATGGGCATTTTAAAGACCAATTCATCAGCCAGCATTTATGAAAACGTGGTAATGCATTAATTACAAAGATTAGCGTCGCTAAATGTGTTGACTCCTCTGCTCTGACTTTAGAGAAGCAGTCAGACCTATTTCTATCAGCTGGGCAGCTGAGGTGGACCCTGTTCCCCTAACGAGGTGACTGACGGGGAAGGAAACACACCCTCTTAATAGATCTTAAATATCCACTTTGACTGGGGCAACATAGTGTATATACTGTATAATGTATATGTAGTGTACTGTATTGCGACAGGGAACTATTTCCCCATTCTTCTTCAGAAACGGAGGAAGTCCACAGCATCGCCACATCAACATCATTTCTTTATAACGCCGCAAGAGCCGTAAAATCTTAGTGGCGGCCACTGGGGCCACTGCTCGATTCAGTCCGGCCACAAAGAGAGACTGTTGTGTTTAATATTGCTTTGCTGTGGAATTTCCTTGGGGCGCTGTGGCAACTGCATGCCAGCAGAACAATGAAACTAACCTGCCTCATCATCTGTCACTTGCTTCACCTAAGCCGCAAGCCGGGAGGCACCAAGTGATCGTCACCGCTGATGTATAACCCCCTCCGCCCCATTATGTCTCCTGGTTTCTCCGCCTTAGAAGGTGGAGTCTCCTTAATAAAACCCCAGATTGTGCATATGTGTGTGTGTGTGTGGGTCTTGCGTGCGTGTATGCATGCATGCGGCTTAGTTCATCAGGCATTCATGGCAGACCATCGCAGACACATGCTGTGTTGCGTGTTCTTCTGTACATTGATAAACAGCATTTTAAGCCAACAAAATCATCCGGGGCGTGGAGCGTGACCCCTTGTTGATCTCCTCACTCACTGACACATGTATTCAATCAGCGGATGACAGTAGCTTAAAGTGAAAAAAAAAAGAAAGAGGCAGAGGTTTTGCTGTTGCCTTGACGACATCGAATCACCGCTGCCTGCTGCTATGGCAATGTATCAAAAAAAGCAGAGAGGAAAATAATCGTTCATTTCTGGGCGGCGGTGCGCGTGTGTGTGTGTGTGTATGTATGTGTGTGTGTGTGTGTGTGTGTGTGTGTGTGTGTGTGTGTGTGTGTGTGAACGGCAAGGGAGCGCCACGACAGCTTGCTCAGTACTTTCTTATGCAGCAGCAGCAACTCTTCTAAACCTGTTGCCCTTCCCTGTCTGTGAGGAACCATTTGTTTCTAAATGCAAACCTGCTTACACATACAACATTGCAATGAGGGAAGTGCTTATTTAGACAAACAACCACCAAGTCTGGGGGAGCGTGAAGGTGGCAGACAATAGGAAGCGAAAGGAAATGGGGCAACGTGGGTTGAATGAATTCCAGGCAGAAGGGTTCGAGTGGGCTAGTGAGATAACACCGTTTAAAGACAACAAAAAAAAACATGGATTCAAATAAAGACAGAGGAAAGAGGGGGGGGGGGGGGCGGCGAGTTGATTCATGTTTGAATAAAAAAGGACTGAGATTGGATGATTGAAATGGTAAAAGGAATGAGAAGAGGTTGGAGCTAAAGGAGCGCGGGGCCGGGGTTTGCAGATGAGCTTAAGATGGTGGTGGTGGTGGGGGGGCGAGACGAAGAATACACCGAGATGAGATTAAAGCGGTATTAGGTGACCTGGAGGCATGGATATATGGTCACCGACGAGTATAAGCAAAGCTCTCCATTTTCTTTCTTGTCTCGTCCCCGCAGGTCTCTAGGAAGGAACCGGATCCCGGTCTTCGTTTGCGGTCTGATATTCCTGAAAGAGACACGCCAAGATCAAACAATCACCCTCCTACAACACAGACACACACACACGTGCGCACACACATACACACACACACACACACACACACACACACACACACACACTGTACATTAGGCCTCCACAGGACCGTAACAGCTGGAAATGCTGATGTTTCTGCCTATAACAAAGCAGCACCTAATAGGAAACACATAAACACACACACACACACATGAACACAATTAAATCATCACAACTGTCAAACTGAATGGGACAATAACTTCACACCTGAACCAATCCCTGATAGGCACTCCCCAACACACGGACACACACGCACACACACACACACACTCACACACGGAGCAGGAGGACAGATGCTGCCTAGTCTCGTCCTCTGACTCTCTATCCTGAGCCAGCTGGAGAGAAGACGAGATTGGGGGTTGATGGGTTCCATCTTCTTCTCATCTTTCCCTGCCGTACTTCGCTCCGCTCAAGACTGCGTGTTATGCCCGTCGGGCCGTCTCTCCTCGCCAGCTAAGCCTTCGCCATACAAAAAAATATATATCTTTGTCAATCCCCGTGTAATACGGCGATTGCTTGGCCGAAGTTGCAGTTGTTTACGTGTTTTTTGTTTGACCTTACAAGCCCCCTAGCCGCTAGTAGCTCACGCCGTATGCTGTCTTTTCTACCCGGACCCTGTGTCACCGCGTGGATTACATGTTGTTTTCAGTCAACTTGTTGCTCACGTAACGGTTCGGGTGGGGTTTTTTATTTTTGTTTTTGGTATTTCCTTTGGGGGTGGACTGAGGAGGAAAGGAGTGTGGACAGGACAGGAGAATGTTAAATAAAGCGGAGGAGCGTTAAATAAAGCTCTGTGAGACTCGCTTGTGGACCGTCCCTCCCCTATGATTCAGCACGGTAGCCAAACCCACACCCTGACCCAAGGCCAAGGACGCCAGACATGCGGAGAGAGTGATCGACCTCGATTAGAGGAGTAGAGGACGGACGGACGGAGACTGAACAAAAAAAAAAAGATAAAGAAGAAGGAGAGGCGTGGTAAACGGAGAGGAAAGTGGTTGAGGGAAAGAGAGAGAAAATGTGAGAGAAAAACGGCAAGACGGTAGAAAAGAAACAAATGAAACTTGGTAACGGGGGGGGGAGAGAGGGGGAAACATTAGTCATGCTGAAGGATGACTAGAAGCGCGAAGGAACACCTTTTGGGCTGGAATGCCTCCTCTTTACTCCTCCCTCCTTTTCCCCTCCCGCTCTAACCCAGTCTGTTGGCTTTCTCTGCTTTGACTGCTACAGTGCAACAAAGAGAGAGAGAGAGAGAGAGGGAGAGAGAGAGAGAGCGAGAGAGAGCAGCGGCGGTCGTCTCAGCAGCCAGTCGGATGGCAGTGACTCTGAGGAAGGACTACATGCGTCGTCGGGAAGGATTTCACATGCAGAGAGATCTGCCATCGCTCCAAATGCACTGACAGGCGGGATAAGAGCCGCGGCCGGAGACGCCGCTTCGCGACGCGGAGAGAGCGGGCGCAAATGATGAAGACAAAACTATAACCCCGGCACCGAAACTAAACCCAGAGACTTTTCTAAACCTCCGGGGTGGTTGGGGGGCGTGGGGTGGGGGGGGGGGGGGCGGTTGCAGTGGAGTGAGAGAGAGAGAGAGCGAGAGAGAGAAAGAAAGAGAGAGAGAGAGAAAAGAGAGACAAAAGATAGAGCGAAAGCGTGTGCGCGTGGCAGAAAAGCCGGAGATCACAGGGCTTAAGCGCGAGACGGATACGCCGCGACGCTCTGCCGCTCCTGCAAATTGCCGCGCCGCCGGCGTCCCCATCGCTGTGTCTGTTTCCACCAGCTCCGCCGGTAGCTGGGGGGGGGGGGGGGGGAGGGGCGAAGGAGAACAGGGAGGGAGGGAGCGGAGGGGAGGGGAGAGGGGTGTGTGTGTGTGTGTGTGTGTGTTTGTCAGGGCAAGGGAAGCCAAACAAGGGGGAGGCAGGGAATCTGTGCCCAGTCATCCCCCGCCCCGCCGAACACGGCCGGGTGGTTGTTAGCCCAGGGCAGCGGGGGGGACGAAGAGGAAGGGCTGGTGGGTACGGTGGCGGGCCAAGGGGTGGGGGCATGGCCGTGGGGGGGGGGGGGGGCCGCATCCCATCCTCCTCCACGCTGCAGCGGGACAGGCGCCCGGGCGGCTGGGGCGGCTGGGGCCCCTGGGGCGGGGGCCTGACCCGGGGCGCTCCCTGGCTGTCGGAGCTCCGGCCCTGGCTGAGCGGGGGCGGTGGAGCCAGAGGAGGAGGAGGAGGAGGAGGAGGTAACGTAGCCACGGATGGAGGCATGGAGAAGGGGAGCGAGAGAGGAGGAGGAGGAGGAGGCGGCGGCGGCGGCGGAGTGAGGTGCTCCAGGAGAGCGTGCGTCCTGCTCAGCTCCCTGGCCGTGGTGTTCCTCACCTCGCTCTTCTTCTCGGTGTCGCTGCGCGGCGCCGTGGGCTTCAACTACCTGGAGGCGCCCGGGTGGGAGGAGTCTCGGCGGGTGAAGCTGGTGCCCAGCTACGCCGGCGCCCACCAACTGGCGCTGCCCGACGGCCCCCAGCAGAGGACGTGTGCCTGCCCGCGCTGCGTGGGCGACCCGGGCGTCTCGGAGTGGTTTGACGAGAGTTACGAGCCGGACATCTCTCCGGTGTGGACCAAGGACAACATTGAGCTGCCCTCAGATGTGTACTACTGGTGGGTGGTAAGTAACTACAATACATCCATATTTGATGTCATGTGAGTGTGCTCTATGCACATGAAAAGGGATGGCCGTATCACTGTTTGTGTTTGTACTGTGATACTGTGTGTGTGTGTGTGTGTGTGTGTGAAGCCATATGTGTGTGTGTGTGTGTGTGTGTGTGCGTGTGCATGTGTGTGTGTGTGTGTGCGTGTGTGTGTGTGAAGCCGTGTGTGTGTGTGTGTGTGTGTGTGTGAAGCCATGTGTGTGTGTGTGTGTGTGCATGTGTGTGTGTGTGTGTGCGTGTGTGTGTGTGTGTGCATGTGTGTGTGTGTGTTTGCATGCATTCATGCGTGGGTGATATATGCGTGCGTGGGTGTGTACCTGCATTTTGAAACATGTCCACTTTTTTCTGCAGCAAATACAACCTAACATTAAGGAAATCCTGAGATTGTCTTCCCTGGTTTGCGTGTGTGTGCATTTGAGGGTGTGTTCGCTTGATGGTGTGTTACTCGTGTCTGTCTGTATGTGTTTGTTTGGACGTGTACGTGCCCACCCCGTTTCTCTGCTCCTTCCTCATTTTGCTCCTTTGTCTGTCGGCACTGAGGCGCCGGCTAGATTGCAACGAGGCTTGTTTTTTAATGTTTCTTATTTATGTTGAGTAATGTCTGAAAACCAACACTGAATGTACCAGAGGGAGCGAGCGAGCGAGCGAGAGTGAGAGAGAGAGAGAGAGAGAAAAAGAGAGGGAGAGAGAGAGATACAAGCACTTAATTAAATTATACTTGGAAAAACAGTGTGGGTGGAGGCGGGTATGTGCCTGTACTTATGAACGTAATATATTACTGTAGTTAAACGGGAAGGGCGTAAACGTTTGACTGCGACTGCTCAAGTAATGTTCACATGTTGACCCACCAGGGGTGAAACACAACGCTCAAGGACATGCCCAGAAGAGGCGGGGGATTGAACTAGCTCACCTCCAATAGCTGGACAACTTCTCCACTTAGTAGGGGGGGTGTGGGGGTGAGACTGGGGAGGTGAGACTGGAAAGAAATCTATGGGAGAACGTAATGAAGAAAACGTGCGCGGGGACCTTAAGGGGAACAAATGACGTCAGATTCGGGGAATGATGAAGAGGAGGGTGAGCGGTAACGCGGGCAGAAAGTAATGAAAAGGGTCAAACGGGGGCAGAGATGAGAGCAAGGGAAAAAGATCGGCCGAAGAATGAATTAAAGGAGGAAGCAGGCTCGAGGGGATGGTGGTAAACGGAGAGTAAGGAGGGAGGGATGGACCGAGCGAGGGGAATACAGCCCTGGAGAGAGATGACTAAAGCCCATGATTTACAGCATTAAACATACTGCTCTCTTAAGAGTGCCTTTTATCTCTGCTCAAACCCACATCCGCCCAAGATCTTCATACCTTCAGCGGAGACACACTCTAACCGTCCGTCAAAAACCGAGGATATATCCCAGAGTAGAGGGAAAAGATCTACTATGCCGTAAAAATGAATGAGCTGTTGCGCAACGGTTCAGCGGCTTTTCTACCTAGTTGTCCAGATGGTATGAAATGTCATACCATGAAAAGAGTCCACAAACTATCTCAACAAACTGCTGGCGTCGGCGTGACGGGGAAACACCGCACCTGGGGCGGATTTTGCCATGATCTGAAACTGATCATGAATGAATCATAATGGAGCACAGACAGGAATGTTGTGCTGTGTGCTTCTCTCGTAACAAGGTGAGCACACCGAGGTTAAGCATGAGCGACGCCGGTGCAGGCGGGAAATAATCCGGTGGAAGCGACGCTGCGTGACCGTGGATGCCTGCGTGTGCGCAAGCGGTCTCGGCCAAATAAACGTGGTTCGGGCGGCGCTCACGTTGATTAGGGGTGAGGAGATTAGGGAGAATATAGTGTGGGTAGGACCAACAAAGAAAGAAAGAAAGAAAGAAAACGAGGCCAAAAGGTTCATGACGACCATATGCTTGAAACTGTCACTGCACACACGCGCAACATACACATTTTGTAGCCTGGTGTCGTCAGGAGAAACGGCCCTAACCACTGACCCCGTTCTAATCTGGTTTCCTTATCTCCAGATATATCCACACACATGGTGTCTGAGACGCATCGCAGTCGCTGCTGCTGCTGCTGCTGCTGCTGCATTAAACATTCGTCTACATACAGTAACCACAGAGACTGGATTTAGCTTCATTTAGCTATATCTAGGGCCCCGCGCCCACGCGTTGTACATCCATTTTCTTACTTACTTACCGAGACGAGCCTGCTTCGTCGAGACGTTCAGCAATCAATTCCTCGCCGTAGGACGACCCCTTTTCGTTTTTAAAATGGAGGACAGCTGCTTTATTCAATATGGAAACTTACGTAGCCATTGTTGTTTGATTGAGTGGAGCTGTGAGTTGTGTGGCTGTTTTCCACGACAGCGTCGCAATGTGAGTCATCATGTGGGTGACAACTGGAATGAGGTCGCTCAGAGATGGAGAAAATAAAACTGGAAGAGAAACTGGGAAGTAGAAAGAGATGGATTAGTTGATGGAGTATAGAAAACTTTAACCATTAGAGGAAACATTTGAAAGGAGCGGACAGGGTATTCAAAATGAATCCGAAGCATGACAAGCCAGGTAGACGTTGAAGATTCGTTCAGATGTGGAAAGCCATGCGTCACATTTAAGGACGGAACGGCTAAATCAACCACCACAGCACCAGACTTTGACAGTCAGGTGCTGTGCGCAGAAAGAAAGAACAAACATATTTTAACCTGACCAGCGCTTGCCCCTCTCGGCTTTCAGCTTCCCAAAATAAACCCCTTTCATTTGGATCTAACCTTTTATCTTCCCCGTCTCTGCTCGCCCACTCTGCCAATTTTCTTTTGTCTACACGTCCACACACAGTGTCTCATTTTATACATCTCAGATCCTCTCTATCCTATTTTTTCATTTATTTTTCAGTATGTTTTGAAAGCTGTGGGTCTTTATGGAAGTGATTTTTTTTGAATATCTGGCTCTATTGAAAGTTGACTAAATAAACATTTCAGGGAAAATTGCACTTTGGCTCGCAGTCATACGTGCCAGGTGGGACGACATGACGTAAAAGCAAAAGTAGCAATAGGTTTAAATTTCAAAATGAAAAGCAAACAAAGTTCTAACATAGTGATCAAATCAAGACAGAATATAATCACAAGATAATCAATCAAGTTAATTCAGATTAGCTGGCGTACACTGGGTTGTGTTCTCCTTTTAGTATCCACAGCTGTTTTTAAATTTCTATTTATTTATTTTTGTACTGACATTTATTTCCCCTTTTCTGTATTTTCTCACTGTTACCATTATCAGTTTGTGTTTTAGGTCCCTCTGGGCCCTCTGTTTGTTTACTCTGACCCACTGCTGTGCTGGCCTGTGTGGGACCTGCCATTCACATGGCCTTTCCTTAGGCACAACATAAACACATAAAAACAGATGTGGCCATGTGATCATGAACCAGCAGGTTCACACATGGCCCACATGCAGAATAGGGGTTTGCTTTGAACATCACCTTGGACCTTGCTCTCTTGTTTCCCACTCTAGATGCTACAACCCCAGTTCAAGCCCCACAGTATCCACCAGGTGTTACTGAGGTTATTCCAGGTAATGTATTACTCACTTAATTACTCATGCTGCCTTTTTTCTTTATTTCAACGATTTACGTCGAACCAGACCACAATCAATGCCCTCACACCCTCAAGCAGATTGGCGGTTGGGCTTTTAATGTTATTCAAGGGAAACAATGCGCCAGCTCATTCATTAATGTCTTTCAAAGATAGCAATATTTTCCTTTGTCTGGCAATTCATGATAAAGTCAGGCGTAAGGCTTTTTACTGCAAAGACAAGAGGATTAAGCGCCTCTTATGGCTCGGCGAGATTAAGTACATGCACAAAAAAAAGATTATTATTCACATCTGCACTCATGGTGACGGTCTGTTAAAGGACATTCTTTCAAGCTGACTAAATCTCATTTGTTAACTAAATCCAAACCGTCTTACAAATCCATGCTCCTAGCATGGGTGGCCCCAGTGGGAATCGAACCGCTGACCCTGGCGGTATTAATACCTTGCTCTACCAGTTGAGCATGTTGTT
This sequence comes from Merluccius polli, assembly GCA_030340625.1. Lineage (NCBI taxonomy): Eukaryota > Metazoa > Chordata > Actinopteri > Gadiformes > Merlucciidae > Merluccius > Merluccius polli. Next base: position 83,191 of record JAOPHQ010004599.1, on the reverse strand, counting down.
AACAACGTTCAATAATAACGAGCGCACAGCTACTACTGTAATAATCGGTGGGCCGTCGCAGTGGTTGGGCCCTGTTAAACGTACCCTCCCAATGACCTGTGTTGACACCTTGTGCTCTGAATGCCTGGTCCATCTCCCTAGTGTACGTGTAATGGAGTGACAGGTGTCCACCCAGGTCAGTCAGCCTCACTCACAACTCCCTAAGAACGGTTGCAGTCGTTTGGCTTGGCGGTCAGTTCGTTGGCATTCCCATCCTGGGGCTGGCATCTAATTAATCTTGTTGTTCCCAGCCGTTTCGCGTCTCATCTCATTTAGGGCTAAATGCCCTGTGTCAGCACAAATGTAAGACTGAACGCCTGGAAGGGGCTGCTCAGTGTAGCATCTAATCGGTGGGTTCGGGCGGGATATCCCCTGCAGGTGATCCCGGGACATTCTCCGTATACGTGGTGGGACCAGCACCGCTGTCTGCGCTGCGCCGTGGTGGGGAACTCTGGGAACCTCCGCGGAGCCGCGTACGGCGCCACCATCGACGGACACAACCACATCATGAGGTGAGGGGGAGGCCCGGAGGTGGGGCAAGGAAGTGGCGGGGAGGGGGGGGTGGGGTGGGTGGAGCCAGGGCCATGCACAGACATTGTGAGGGGCATTGCCCCCCCCTGTAATATGATCTAATATAATTATAATGATATTTATATGAATAAGTAGCAGAGGGGCACTTTAGCCAATGAGGGCAATGGGCCAAAGTAGCCACGCCCCTGTGCACGTGCCTGGCTGGAGCTACGTGAAAGACGGACGACACTGTGTCTTTCTGCAGATATATGTGTATAGTAGCAAGCACATAGGAGCAAAAGTACTGTGGAACAGAACTGTCTGCTGCAACATATGCTGTTGCCATAGAGTGGTGCAGGGATGACATATTTTTGTAGGCCAACCCGGAAGTTAGCGTCGCCCTGGGTTCCCTCGAAAAAAAGCCAATGGGGTTTTTCTATTGGATTTTGCATTATTGAAGAAAATACGCTCTGTGGCAAACACAAGTTTATGATACGCACACGTTTTGTTAAGCAAGATAATCTTCACCAATGAACACTACTTTTATGATTTTTGAAGCGTAAATGCAATCGCCAGAAGTTTTTTAAGACACGTAAAACCTTCAAAATTCCAGAGTGAGGTATTTACTGACTTATTTTATGCTGTAGACCAAATCGTGTCAATCTCTTAAGCTGGTGTTAACCACAGACCTTATTTCCGGCATTGAACCACAAAACCCATTCAAAAAACCCATTGACTTCGAGACGAGAGAACCGGAAGTGCCAACATGCTAACGGATTTCCGGGTTTTAGGACTCATTCCTGCACCGCTCTATTGCCGTTCCCGCATGACTCAGTGATGGCACAGTGTCGAGATACTTGCTGAATATATAAATATAGATATGACTATAGAACATGTTTCCGAATGAGAGCGGCTAAGAGCTTTTCAAACACAATAGTCATGCTTCTATGAGGATGGCGGAGTCCATTAGGGAGGACATAGAGGGAGTTCAGCCATCGCCAGTGTGATTGTTGGTGGTTGACGAGTGTCACTACGTGGAGAGAATCAATAGGTCCTATTGAGATGGATGGACTCCTTGGCCAGGGCTCGGTGGTGGAGAGAAGAAGAATGTTGCGGACAGTGAATTATAGATTAGTTCACCTGAACGCATGAATGCATCAACACAGGACTTTATGCGTTGAGGACAATTATAGACACACACAGACACACGGTCAAACGCAGACACAGACCCACTCGCCCGCTAACAACCACCCATGGTTTAATCCTCCGGGATTGTTTCGATCAATGTATTTTTGGATTATGTATTTATTTATTTATTTTTCATTTATTCGCTCGTTATCGTTTTTTGGGGGGTTTCATTCCCCATTTCCGTTGATCAAAATAAAGAAGCCATTGTTGGGATGGACAATGGATGTTATGTTCATGCAAGTTCAACAAAAGTGCAATTGTGCCCGTGTATGTGTGTGTGTGTCCGTGTTTCTGTGTCTTTGTGCGTACATGCAAGCATGCCCACATTCAGCACAAAGCTATTGGAGTCTGCAATCTAAACATAATGATATGCTCTGTGCTATAATCAAGAAGCTCTTGTCATAATGCATATGATGTCTAATTATCCAGCGCACATCGTTTTGCATGAGGATCTCGCACATTAAGTAGCAGCAATCACAGTCACGTGGACTTGGATGAGTTTCCCTATATAATTTGCAAATGCTAGCAATTACTTAACTATAGATCAGCTATGGAAACCAATACTCCCTGTGTATCCCAGTCAGACATCTGCAGTGTCAAATAATCTGTTGTCAATAATCCGTTGTCCGATACCCTTCGAACAAAAAGTTAACACACTAATCGTATTATTTCCCTTTTTTCCTTTGTTAGTAAAAAAGGCAAAAAACAAAATCTTAATATTAAAAGTCAAGGTTGATACTGCTGAATTTAAAATTAGAAAAACACCCCGTTGTTGCTTCCAAGTTGACAGAATGTGATTCAGATTGGGAACAAGGGAGACAAACAGGGGAAACAACTGAGAGATAAAGAGCAACAGAAAGAGAGACATGAAAAGAGAGAGAGAGCGGTGCTAATTAGGCAGTCAGCCATGGGCTAACAGCTATGTGCATATTTGTGTTCAGTTAACATGCACTGGCATCCCAATCTAAAACACTAACACACTATTCAGCATGCCAGCTTACTGTGTCCCAAAGTGGGTTTGCTGAAGTCATTATTGTTGGAAGAGTAATAATGACATTTTATGGAAAGTGCTTATTGTAAGCCATTTGTTAGAACGGTGTTCTAACTGTTCCTTATCGCGGTGGTTTAATTGTGACTTATTTCACAAGCTGGGCCAAGATAACAACACATTAGCTCAATGTTTAGTCTGCCTTACCCTCTAAAACGAAGTAGACACCCAGAGAGCGAAATATCAACTCCAGTACAAAAATAGAACAGAAATATCTATAATGTTCTTTTCTAACCCCTATACACCACCACTATACATCATGCACGTACTGGATATGTTGTTCACCTTTATTTATTCAGGGACGTTTTCACTCAGAGGAAGCCTCTCTTTGTGCAGGAACACCCTGATCACAGTCACACAATTACACATTCACCCTTGGAAAGCTGCCCAGTACAACCACAGTCTGACCTGCTGGCCACTGAGCAGCTCCACTGGAGCAGGTGAGATTGAGGGCCGTGCTCAAGGGCACCTCAGTGGTGGAAATGAGGGAGGGGCAAGCGCTGCTTTTTCACTTTCCCCACCCAGAATTATCCTGCCGGTCCAGGGATTGAACCGGCAACCTTCCGGTCACAAATGTGCTTCTCTACATTTAGGCCACCACTGTATGATATACATACCATACTTTTATTTTTTGAACATCGTTTTCTACATATAATATTCTTCTTCCGTCTATTCATGTCTCAGAATAAACCTGGCGCCGACCGTGGGCTACGAGGAGGACGCCGGGAGCCGCACCACCCACCACTTCATGTACCCTGAGAGCGCCAAGAACCTGGCCGCCAACGTCAGCTTCGTCCTGGTCCCCTTCAAGACCCTGGACCTGCTCTGGATCACCAGCGCCCTCTCCACGGGCCATATACGATTGTGAGAGGATGCGGAAAACACACACACACGCACACACATACACACACACAAGACAATAGACTTGCCATGTGGCACAAATAAGAATGCACTCAAGCACTTGGAACAGGATCACAGTGAATGCATGTAGAGCAAGGACCCAGAATGAAACAAAGACAGCATGTTGTTGTTTATGAACACAAGGCTAACACACAGGTACTGGCCTGGTTCTGATCCGTCTCTAGTTGTGAGCCTGCAGGAAATCAAAAGAGTGGAATATTCTGGCATATAATATCATATTAACAAATACAGAATCAATCATGAATAAAATAAATAACCCACCCTCCAATCTCCATTTTATCCTCACTCTGCCCGCCCCCCGACCTTGTCCTCTCTCCATCTCTTTTTTATCCCTTTCTCTCTGTCTTTCTCGTCTGTCTCTCAGTACGTACGCTCCAGTGAAGCAGTTCCTCAGAGTGGACAAAGACAAGGTATGTGTCATCAATGTTCATTGCCATCATCACTATTGATATAAACACACACACAAACCTACCCGTGTGGACACATTTGTCCATTCATCCTAACATTGCCGCCATCACCCTCACACTACTTCGGCTGATGAGGGATTACCGCTTGTTTTTAATCATCTTCTGCTCTTATTTTAATCCATGAAATATTAATAAACCCCCTATTTAATCCCCGCCATTCAAAGATGTCTGGGGAGTTTCTCTAATGGGGCCAACCATGCACATTTTTAACCAGCGTTTTATTTCGTAACAAAGCCTTCCGTTGGATATTTCATCATATTTAATCATATCGAGCGTTTGGACGGAAAATGCAAGAAGAAAACCGCGATCGCGGCACGCGACTCCCTCCCTCCTCCCCTTTCATGCCCTCCCCGCTCAACGCTCAATCCCTGAAGATGGGTCGCGCTAACGCACGTGTGTGTCTGTCTGCTCCCTGTCCGCCCCTCAGGTGCAGATCTTCAACCCGGCCTTCTTCAAGTACATCCACGACCGCTGGACCAAACACCACGGCCGCTACCCTTCCACCGGCATGCTGGTGCTCTTCTTCGCTCTGCATGTCTGTGACGAGGTCAGCCGCTTTCACTCTCACTCTCGTTCTCGCTCACTCTCTCGCTCCATTGAATGAGGTCACTCTGACGTCCACCTCTTGTCCCACCCCCACCCCCAGGTGAACGTGTTCGGCTTCGGGGCCGACAGTCGAGGTAACTGGCACCATTACTGGGAGCAGAACCGATACTCGGGGGAGTTTCGCAAGACCGGCGTTCACGACGCAGACTACGAAGCGCAGATCATCCAGCGGCTGGCGAAGGCCGGCAAAATCACAGTTTACCCCGGCAAGTAGCAGAGGAGTCACCGGACACTCGGGTATCTGTGGCCGCCAAACCAAAACAGAGGAGACCGTGAAACGTATTTCTTCGCCCTGCGGAAAAGTGGTGAGAGTGTGAGTCACCATTGAGTCGCCGAGTTTGAAATCTGAGCGTTGTACTTCTCAACAAACCGATTATGAGCTCTGGGACTAATCACCGCTATTAGTGTTGAGCACACGGATGTACTCTTGTTTATGCCAAAGGACAAAGGAAAAAGCGGTTTCAAGAATAGTTTCAAACACCGTCCAAACCGTGACCTGACTCCAGCACCGGAGGGGTCACTCTACCACATGAAGCGCGCCATCGGTAGGGGCTCTCTCTCACGGGAAACTTTACAGGACACACCTCGGAAAGGGTGAATTGAAAGTGAGAAGGACACAAGTGAGGTGCAATTGAGTCGATGGAACCACCGCTGGCTGCATAGTCATTCGCGTGGCCCTGCTGTGCTCTCTCACTCAACTTATATTTTAAGGCCTCCCTCGGAGAGACGTCTAAAATGGGCACATGTTGGCTGTGGGACCGTAGAAGAAGCCAAGACACAAACACTTTTATACACGACTGCCAGATTGGGGACCTTGTGGTGGAGCTCCCTGTTGACAGACTTTTAATTTAGATCGCGTTGATGAAGAGCGGCCGCATATTACCCACCCATATTACCATCTATAGGGCTGGGGGGGGGGGGGGGGGGGGTGGCAACACTGTTGGATTCAGTGTGTCCGGGTGCTCAAAGGCTCTCGGGTTACCACTTACTCTCCACACACACAGTGAGAAATATCTGTGGTTGAGTGCGTCCAGGCTTTTAATGAAGATAGGGGGGGGGGGGGGCTCTTTAGGAGTGTACCGATATGATGACATTATGTTTATCTTGGGACACACACACACACACGCACACGCACGCACACAACACACACACAGATGATCTGTTTTCCTCTCTGTCTGTGGGCTGCCAGGGTGTTGTCTTTTTAGTAGCGGATGGCGCTCAGTATTGGATAGAGCAGACCCACGGCTCGGTGGGACATACTCTCTCTTTCTCGGTTGTTGTCGTTTCTTTTTTGCCTTTCACCCCCCCGCACACACATTCAACGAGTGAGCTGAGCTCGTCAGGGGCGGTGCCATCTATCGCCTTAGACTCCGCCCCTTCTGACACGCCCCCCCCCCTATTCTCACTGTAACATTGCATCACTCGCCATGAGCCAGAAAGCAAGTTCTCGTGAATGAAAGGTTGTTCCGCTAATATTTTAGCTGCTTAAAACGTTGAAGCTGAGTTAATTGTCGATGAATACCAGACACAACACCGCTACTTCTGATATAGCTCATATAGCTTATGATATGTCTTACAGAGTTTGGTTCCCTTTTGTTTCTTTACAGAAGAATAACGAATGTGCAGGTTTAAAAAAAGTCCTCTACACCCGATTTTCATGGATTTACGGAGTAAGTACTAACCTATGAATGAAATCAGCTAGCTCAATCAAAATATGGCACGGCTTACTTACTGACAAGCATTAATCAAGTATACTGCTAATGGAGGAATGGGCAAGATACAAAGAGACACACTAGGAAAATTAGCATATCTGGCAATCAGCATGAAAAGGTACCCATCTGTGATGGCAATAAATGCCGTAAAGATCTGTGCCTCCCATGTGAACAGCAGAGATGTGAAATATTGTATTATCATTTGACAATATTGTACAACCACACCTTCACTCTCTTGGATGACCATTGTAATACAACACATTGCTTTGATGAATGTGTTTTCAAAACGATGCATAACAGTGTTTTATAAGATGCTGTCTGTTGAGCTGGGCTCATTTTACAGCTCAGTCAGTTTAAGTGTGACTTGACTGAACACAGGCACACACACACATGCGCGCACACACACACACACACACACACACACACACACACACACACACACACACAGCATTTATTATTAATCCATACGAGTACATCACACACCAAATATTCATGCTTTTGTGCCTTTTCCTGTCTGTGGCCATTGTTCTCCAGATACTTTTTTTTATATTTGCAGACTACATAACACACACGCACACACACACACCTCAGCCTGGCTGTGAGCTGTGCCTTTGATCTGTACACAAATGTACACCGTTGTAAACACACACACACACACACACACACAAATGCACACGCACACACACACACACACACACACATGCATACATGTATGAAACACTGCCTTTTCCTGGAGTTATTGCCTCCTGCAGGTTTAATTCACCTCTTCACGCTTTGTAAATGTGGCTCGTTTTCAACTGTAGACTCGAGATGTTAAGCAGTCCACCGGGGACTTGTTTCACATATTTAGCCTTTGGATATATTTTCATGCGTTTTACTCTTTCTATTGTTTGGACGGATAACATAACAAGCGTCCTCGCAGGTACTCCCCTTGCAGGTACCGTCTTCTCGGTACGCTCCAACTCCTCGCCGAAACTTCACGTGACACATTCCCACCGTTGGACTTGATCTCTGGTGTACATGGCTGCAACTGGACAGCCCATTCCACGGTTCACTTTCCAAACATCGATTTCCCTGGCGCGGCGCTGTCGACCGAGGCGGCAGCAGAGGCAGAACAGGGGGAGAACGATGAGATGACCATATGTTTTTTAAGGGTGGAACAACACACTGGTACATTGCTGACGCGGCCAATTCATAACTCATTAATCATCGGCGGTGGCTCATTGTCCCACTGCCTAGGCCTATTACTCATGGTTCGTATAGTGACCCGAGTCCCTGGGGAATTGCATTCAAAACTTTTGCGTTTCTCTAAAATGTGTTCGGACATGAAACCATTTTTGGTTGACAGTCTGTTTTAGTTTTTCAAAACTTTACAGCACTGTAGTGGGGGGGGGGGTATGGTATTTAAATAACAGCACTTTTCTTTCGTCTGCCAAGATGGATGTCTTATCACAGATCGTGATTTTTTGAGGTATTTCAATCATTTTACACAGGCAGGCAAGGGAGTCTGTTGTCAGGTCAAGATGACATTTAGAGATAGATTATGGCAACAAGATAAGTTGGCCCTGCTGCTACCGCCGCTGCCGCTGCTGCTTCTAACCAACAGACTAAAGCAAACAAAAACAACAAAAAAAGCAACTGAAAACAGAACAGCAGATTGCTCCCAATTGTACCCAATCAGAAGAAGACATTATGTGTACTTGTGTGTGCTTGCGGGTACGAAGTCTACTGCTTTGGCTGTGGGCATTCTCGGATGGAGTTGCCACTTTTTTTTTCGCCATTGCTCTTTGCAAAACAAGCCAAAGGCAGCACATCTGATGATCTTTGGCCTGCTGCTATCAGCCAGTGTTCCCACCAGATAAACAGAGCATACTTTGTGCATTGTGTTGTGCTGTCGGTACCCTGCTCTAAGAAACGCCCGCACTCCTCTTCTGAGGATGCTACACAGATCTGTCAGGTCTGCACCAGGGTTGAGCTATTCAGTGACTTTCTAAGTTGCTGTTTATTTCAATCACAGAGTCGATTCTGAAAAAAAAAAAGATATGGGTAAGCCCATAAGACCTTCTGCTAATGATGTGATGTGTCCTAAATAAGACCTGCTGCCCGCGGCCCCTGCATTGCAGACTGAAATTAGATCAGAAAGAACATATGGACACCGGTAATGATCTGTCCCAATTTGTTGTGGCTCGCATAATTTCCTTACAGTGCTAAGAGCGTAAGCTAGAGGTTGTTAAACTTCAGATACACACCAAGGGGTCTGCATTGCCCAACTGTCATTCTTGTGGTGTGGCAGGGCGCCAATTGGTTTTATTGGTTTTCAAGTAGTACAAATTGGATTTTTTTTTTTTTGGGGGGGGGGGGGGGATTAACAAAATGGAATGATCCAAGTTACTTAATGCAAACATTTTTTATCCAGAATAACATCAAACCAGAGCAATTCTGTCTCTTGACTATCACTGATCTTCATATTATTGTGAAAGGAAAGGAAAAGGATGACCTGAAACAAAAAAAAAAAGAATCACTGAACAGTCTCTTATCCTACATTTATGACAACTGATCTAAATTTAGCAAAATAATTCATTTATTTAAAAAATGGGTTAGGGAACATAAACCGTTTTGAGTGTTAAGAGAAGTTACTCATTCATCAAAACTGTAAATTGAGGTCAAAAGAGTCACTTTTGACAACTTTGTCAATCTGTATAGTCCACTCTGTTGTACTGCTGTACAGTGTTTAGTGAGTTAGAACATGACAGGTAGGCTACAACTGAAATATTTGCTACAATAGTTTTAGTAGGCCAAAGTTACATGGACTTATTTTGGTTGCATTTTACTTTAGATGAAAACATTTCACAAAACGAGTTAGATAATGCTTACTGACACAAGCGGCATTTGTCATTCCAGTAGTTTGTGTGTGAACTGGCTATACGTTACAGTTCTGCTTAATTTTTGCTCAATGTCATTGGATAAATGTAATGTACTTACATTTAAATAAACCTGTACGAAATGTTATCCGAGGCTGTTTGTATCTTATAAATAAAAGCTTATGAAACACAATTCTCTTATTTCATGAGAAAACATTTAATGCTTTGGAAGGTTAAGCAGGTAACTGGTAGACGTGTGAGTTAACGATGTTCCCCGTGAGGGGAGGTCATTATTACTGATCAGTGATCAAAGAATATAAAGCTTCCCCATGGTCAAACCAACAGATAAAAGTTCTTCCAAATCATACAGAGTCAGTATGAACTCATTATTGAATTACTTGTATGCATTTCCATATTACAACACAATTAAAAAATGACAAGCATTATTGGTGACAAATTGATGATGCTGAGAAAGCATAACAGGACACATCTGGCTGGTCAATAATGATTATTTTTTATTATTTCATACATCAATTCACTTTCTTTTCTTAAATTAATACCACTGACCCACGACGTGAGAGATAAAGAATGGCTTGCGATCGTGATGACATGACGGTACAGCTACAGTGGCTCTGGTCCCAGTCACAGGGCGACAAAACGCAGCTGAGGACGAGAGCGTGTGCGCACATAGACAGACCGTACCCTTCAACCCAAAGCTTACCAATAATAAAACCCCTGAACCCCTTTCTACCATAATTAACTCTCAGATCACTCTCAGAACAGGATAGACATCAGTGGAATCATTCATGAGTGCGATGCATCCACTTAAAAAAAAAAAGGCATGACGTACATTTTGCCAGTTGTACTGGGCTAGGCTCAATTTGTCTACAAATGGTCCAATGTCTCTTCTATGTTGTATTTGTGTTGCATCTGTGAAAAGGGGTCAAGCAGAAAGTGGTGTGGGGGAACGTCTAACAGCTTGAATGCAGCCCCTGTAACCGTGACGGACCTTAATGTTCTTGAATGGATTAGGAAAAGAGTCGGAGGAGACTTAAAGACAGACATGCAGATGAGCTAGACGACAAGGAATGACAGAGAGCGAGCGAGCACAGGATAGGGACCCAGACCAGTGAAGATGGAAAGAGTCCGTGGAACAAACCGTTATTCTTCTGCCATTCCTTTGTCTACGAACAAAACCGAAAACAAGGGGTTCATGTGTTCCCACAACAAAGCCAGGACGAATTAGCGAATGAATTAAAAAAAGGGTATAAGGGGCTTATTCCCCGAGAGAGGGCCTCTATTGTGAGGATTTGAAACTCCTTCCAGTTAAATGGTTTTCAGATTACCCTGGGTGGATACAGGATACAGAACTACACCAGCAAAACCGCTTGAGTGTGGGACGGACGCGTGGACGGGCCCTGATGCATGCACGGTTTAACTCCTTCAACATTGACCTTTCCCCAGCCCTGCATTAAAGACTACTGCACCTTCACTACATGGCGCGCTACTACTCCCTTAACCTGCTCTCTGTATCATCCCTTTGTGTCGTCGTCGTCATTGTCTCCCAGCTCCCCCCTCCCCCCTCCTCACCATCCACAGGCAGACCGTACTCGTTAGTCGTCCCCCAGCTTGAGACGGGCAAACTCGTTGGCCATCTGCAGCGCCTCCTGCACACAGAGCGTGTTCCTGCCCGTCGCCTGGGCGGACAGATCCTTGCCACCGCCTTTGCCGTCCAGCAGGGGGCAGAGCTCCTGGACCCACTCGCTGGCCTTCAGGCCGCGGCCGGCCACTTCCTGGGGGGGAGGGAGAGGGAGGACAGATGGTGAAGAGGGTACAGTGACGTGCATCGACTGCCTGAACATAAGGCCATTGTTAAACTTGCACTCCTGTCACTTTTTGTTTGTTTTGTTACTGCAGCAGCCAGTATTTGTGTTCAAGCTTATGAACTTAAATTGTATGCAAATAATCCCCCAATGACTCAATCGTCCCAGGGTTTTTTTTTCCTTCTCCCTTTAAAATCAGTTTGGCCTGCGGAGCAAAAGTGACAGCTGCAGTAAGAAAGGTAGATCAGCAGAAAGTCACGCGTGCCTCGTCGCACACAGTCTTAGTGCGGTGATGTTTGAGTGCGTTTCGCAGTGCGCTGTACAGAGCCCAGGCGGTACCTTGGGGACTTGACAGAGGCAGATGATCTTGCCCGCGTCAGGGTCCACGGTGAACAGCATGGCAGCGGTCTCTGGAGAGTGGCTCTTCAGCAGCTTCAGAGACTCGTTCAGTGCCTGGTAGAGATAATGGTGGCGGTGGTGAGGGAGGAGTGTCAGAGAGAGGAGGGGGGGTAGAGACGCAGTCCGGGGGAGGTAGTTGTGGGGGAAATGTAGCAGAAGGAGAGAAGCCAGGGAGAGAGCAATATGTCAAGGTCAGAGATAATGGCACAGGCAACTTTATTCATTTCCATGGCGACAACAGTCAATCCGCTAACTGCTAGACCAAGCGTGTAGAATTGTATTGACTGAAGCGCACTGCTGCTTCAATACAGCCAGCACATTTTGTTATGCTGAATGTGGACTGCAAATTGTATTATAATATAGAGCTCTGCATATCAAAGCTACTTAATGTTAAGCAGACAGTGTTAGTAGACATAAGTGAAGGCATTACAGATCCACCTACGGTACGTTGCCACAGTAAATCCTCAATGGGAAAAAAACATCAGTGGGGTTTTCACCTCGTCATCCCCGTCTAGAGTTTATAGCAGGCTTTCCGAAACGAATGCTTTTGCCAATTTCTAAATTTGGCCGACAATAAGTCAACAGCTGTTCCAGGAAATTAAATTCAACACGAGTCACTGAACGTCGATTGTCCAATTACATGGCCTCCTTTGCATGAAGTTCACTGAAGTTCAATTTTTGTCTTGCACCTTTTTACATGCTGCAAATCCATGCACCAATGTGAGCCGTCCCATGATCCTTTGCGCCATGGGTTAAAGGATTAGGTACGCAGATTGTCCGGCATGATTCTTAAGCGCAGACACCATTATTATGCAAAAATATTCAGTACTAAGTTAGTCGGCTACTTCCTGTAGCGGTCGGTCGGCTTTGTTTACAAAACTAGCTCACGTTAGCTGGCTTTTTACCAGCACCTAATAAAGCATTGTAGCATTTTGACAACATGATGACTGATGATGATTACATGCCTGAAGATGAAGGATAAGATTTTGGATATGATTTTGATGGCAATGCATACAGGTTTGAAGTCAGCTGGCTATTTACCAGCACCTAATAAAGCAATGTAGCATTTTAACAACATGAATTCCTTTGATCTTTACGTGCCTGAAGAGGAAGGATACGATTTTGATAGCAAGGCATACAAGTTTGAGCTAGTGTGTGATACTGATAATATCGAAGCGCTGATCTGGCATCTGAATCTGGCAGGCAGTTTTGGAAAAAACCCTATTTTACGTCCCCAAGATAAATTGGAAGAAGAGACAGACTTGGCCAGAGGGGCTGAATGGACAACTCTCTAAATTCTGTCAGTAGGCCTATAGCTGTTTTGGACAAAGCTGCCATACAGCAATAGTATTACATGGGGAGGCGATTAGGATCCTGTCTGGAATGGTATTGCCTCAGACGACCACAGTTATTATTACATCCCCAAACACCTATTGTGTTTCCACTAACTCCAGGCTCCTCTGATAATTGTAAGGCACCACATTTTCGAGCCGTAGTGTATTTCATAATCACACATTAGAACGTGTAGAAGAAAAACTTCCCATCCCTCCTCAATGACTTGCGTGCAAAACGTCATTCAAATGACTGGCTGTAATAGTTAGGACAGCGCTGTAGACATCGGTAATTGTATGTAGGGCCAACGGGCTATAAAGATAGGTGATCATCTTTCTCTGGTGACATCATAGTTTAGTTAACTTTGTTCACTGTTATTGAAGCTATGTTGATCACTCTTATACTATTGAAGTCGAATCGCCTTTGTCTTTATTGCTCTATAGTAACCATGTCAAATCTTATGTTACTGAAACTTGATTATCTTCCTCAATTGTAAGTCGCTTTGGATAAAAGCGTCTGCTAAATGTAATGTAATGTAATGTAATAGTTTGACCCGTCATTGTTACAAGATGTCAAAGTTATAACAAACTGATCGGTTGGAGTGTCAACATCTCTCCGTAGGCCCGCCAGCCAGAGCTTCAGCCTTTCAGGGCAGGAGAAAAAAGCCCTGTGGTGACTCACTTTGGCGGAGGCCCCGCTCTCCATCTCCAAGACCAGCAGCGGTTGGTTGGGGTTGCTGTCAATCATCTCCTTGGTCTTGTCCAGGACTCTCTTCTGGACATCCGCCTTGCTGGCACGATCCAGGTCGTCCATGGTCTTCTTCAGACCCTTGACTGTTTCCCGCATCTCGTCTTTCTGCCACTGGGAGATCACGGCTGTGCCCAGAAACTGAGGACAGAGACGCAAAACATCCAGGGTCAATGATGAGCGTCAGGAACGGCGCCGACGGGCTCGTCGATACCGCAGCCCATTCACCACTGTAGCAGTCAACGTTTACTCGACAACACCAGGCGGAAATAGAAATCAAGGATTCCCTGAGAATATCGACATTCAGTTGTCATATCTTGTGTTGCACAGGAACACACATCAAGGTACACTAGCTTCAAAAAGGTACAATCCCTTGTCTACAAGGTGTGCCCATTATCGTTGGATCTTCCGGGAATTTTTTCTTGCTGTGCTGACAAGCCCCCACTGTGTTACATTGTCTCCTACCATTTCCCCTTCAGAGTGAACACATGCAAGCCTCGGCAGGCCATTCTGGACTACACATACTATAATACTACTACACATCTCCAAATAAGCTAATATAGCAGCTTTGCAATAAATAGGGCTGCAACTAACGACTCATTTTTTTTCATTCTGCTACACTGGCGCCCCACATTGAGCTTTTGTTGGGCCTCTCCACCCACACACCCACACACACACACCCACACACACAAACACACACACACACGTTACCAGAGTCCAAAGTGACATCTTGAATTTGCTTGCTTTTCCGGGCAAGCAGCCAAGAAAAACTAGAGTATACATTTTATAATGATCCATGAACTAAACACTTACATTTCTGAAGCATCAACCAGCAAATGTTTGGTATTTGTACTTGATAAATGACCTAAACGATGAATCGATTTGTGATCCAATTAAATTTCTGTCAATCGACTAATCGTTGCAGTCCTACCATGACATACATGTATAATACCACACAGGCCATACCTCCGTCATGTCAGCAATCTCCTTCTGCACGTCCTTGTTGGGGGCGGTCTGGGTCTTCACGGTTTCCCCCAGGGCTGACAGGGACTGACGCAGGGCGTCCGCCTTCCTCTGGGCCTGGACAACAGACCGGGAAGATGGGTGAATAAGGGGAGACATAAAGGAGGAGTAGGAGGCTTGCGGTGGAGGCCGGTAATGGGCCAGGAGGAAGTCATTTCCATTTTAAAATCATGTGTTGACAACAAACAAAAACAAGGAGGAATTCAATTTCCTCTGAGCTTGGAGAACAGGTGGGGGCTACATCAATTGACTAATGAAAATGTGCATTAAAGACAGGAAATCAATATTCTTATCCCAGGTGTCTTATCATAGTAGAATTCTGTGTGGGATTATTAAAAGTCTGAATGGGAAAACAAGCCACATCATTTTATTGCTTCTTCCCTCAAAGTATTGCAACACAACACATAGTTACATGTTACATCGATCCGGGTAGCAACAAACCTAGAAAATGTTGGGTTTTCAAATCCAGTCCAATGTCCCACATTTAGTCTTGGTGTGCTTGTATGGTCAGTGGGGTTAATTCTGTTTATTGGAATATTTATCTCATGATCACATGCATAGGGCAGCAGGACTCCCTGAAGTAATACATTTTAATCTTGTGATATATGGGGGAGAAGAAGCATCCCTGTAGTTTTTAGCTTTTCAACTTCAACTTCATTTGTCCCCAGAGGGCAATTGGTTTTGCAGCAAGACATAGAAACAAGACATAGACACAAGACTATAAAATAAAAAGTGCCTACAATAGGCTACGTCAAACAGAATGTTGCAGCCTCAGGGAGAACAGCAGTGGTCCGAGTTGACCTTCCCATAAAGATCCATGGACAGAGTCCTGTACTCACGGTGGCAAGGCCACAGACCGACTCAGCAGACTTTCCATGTGCATATAAAACTTACAAGGAACGGCCTCCTTACACACACGGGCAACGATGCCACAGTGTGTGGAGTGTGCGAGATGGAGACGGAGTGAGAGAGCGCCAGCGTACTGACCTTGTGCGCCTCAGCTCCCGTCACTGCCACGATGCGGCGGATGCCCTTAGCGATGGCCTCCTCGGAGACGATGACGAAGGGAGCGGCGTGTCCAGAGTTCTGCAGGTGACTGGAGGGAGCGAGAGAGGCAGAAAGAATGAGTGAGAGACGTTAATGTTACATGTGAGAACACATGCCCACCCCACCATAGAGGGAAGGATGTGTGTGTGTGAGCGAGAGTGAGAGGACCACAAGAGCAAGGAAAAGAGCGCTGCTATAGACTCTCTGAGTACTCATCCTGACTAGCTTTCTGCTAGGGCTCAGCTAACTGCTCTCAGCCAGTATCCCGATGGGGAGGAGGAAATCAATTGGTTGACTAACAGAGCGAAACAGTGCTTTAGCACTTACGACTCATTTACGCTGTGGTTATTTGCAAGGAGAGATTTACGCCTGAGCAGGTGTGGTCTGAAGAGGCAGTGTACCACCCAAGTATCCATTAGAAGGACAAAATCCCCAAATGTGCCCTTAAGGCATGACCGTCTATTGCACAAAGCACTCACCAAAATATAAGCAAAAACAACAAACAAACATGGGCAGAATGAGGAAAGCTTTTAGACCCACGTTCCACCACAGAACTCTATGGAGGTGAGGGAGCCGGCGGCGCTGTTGGGGTCGTCCAGCAGGTCCTGCACCGGGATCCCGATGGAGACGACGCGCACCGGGTCGGGGTAGGTCTCGTCGAACACGGCACGCAGACCCTGGATGGCCTTGGCTTCTGCCAGCGTGGCATCCATGGCATACACAGGCTGGAGGAGGACATAGCAGAGAGAGAGAGAGAGAAAGAGAGAAGGAGAAGACAGTCATGTCAAGTGGGGGACTCGCAGGCCACTGTAAACCCTGGAAGGCATTCATATTTTGGGCGGGGAGTGAGATGAAGGGGGTTGTGGATGGGAAGGGAAAATCACAATTCTAGAGCGTGTCCCTTTAAGAAGTAAAAAACAAACAAACATTAAAACGTGTTTTTAATAACTCAAAGGTTGGTCACCTTTAACAGGCCAAAAGTCCTTTGCAACTAAGATGACATCATTCATTTATGATGCATTGTGCAGCTGAGGAACCAACTCTGCAGAGATCAAGCTCTTCTCCTCCCATTCTAGACCCCGAGGCAGGCAACATTACATCATTCATTGTGTTAATATTCATAGTATCGACACCGTCTCGGTGCCTCGAGGCAGAGTGCCGACGAGGTCTTCTCGGCTGACCTTGGCGTCTCGGATCATGGCGCAGGCGATCTCCTCGGTGCGGCGGATCTCTCCGGTGCTCAGCGCGCCCTTGGCGGTGAAGTCAAAGCGGAGGCGGTCAGGCGCCACCAGGGACCCCCGCTGGTCAGCCTCCCCCAGGACCCCGCGCAGGGCAAAGTTCAGGATGTGTGTGGCGGTGTGGTTGCTCATGATTGGCCGGCGGCGAGCCTGATTAATAAAAAAACAAATATTAAAAAAAAGGTGCAAAAAAGGAAATACATTTGGGACGTAAATGTCATATGAGACTAGATTCTAGTCTCATATGACGATATGGCTATATTGCCCAGCCACATAAACAGCGCACACAGAGAGAGAGAGAGCGAAAGCGAGAGAGACTCACCTCGTCTACGTGCATGGTGATGGCGTCTCCGACCTTCAGTGTTCCATACACGGTGCCCACATGCAGGACATAGCCTCCCCTGACCTGCGTGTTCTTCACTGTGAACTCCATCCTCTGGAAACACACAGGCCTTGGTGAGCACAAGTTTGATATGCTTTGCGGTGACATTGCCGATGTAGCTTTCATTACGGAGAAAGGGCTTTGTGCTAGGGTTACACGAAAACACGTTGGACACACTTTGAAGCGATTCCGAGAAATGTGTTAAAAATATTCCCTTTTTGAATCAGCCCTCTGAGGTTTTGGAGAGTGAGACATCGACTTTTTGCTTCCTTGTGATGCTTTGGCTGCAGTCATTTAAAAGGGTTAGTTTGCCTTATATTTGTAAAAAGAACATGGAAGTAGTTCCTCATTAAAAGCCAATATTTTAGTGCGCGTGGATGCCTGGGGGCACAAAACGCTTTAACCAAATTCAGAGTATTAAGAAATCCCTTAATACTCTGCGGGGGGGGGGAATGTTTTAAAGCCAGCGTGTCGAGATCACTGCTTACATCTTCCGTGTCGTCGTCCCGGAGCATGTAGCCCTCGTCGAAGCTCTGCCCACCCTGCTCTGCGTAGAACGATGTCTGGTCCAGCACCACGCCACACTCCTGACCCGTGGTGACCTCCTGGCAGAAGGCCCGGTCGCGCCGCAGGGCCAGCACAGTAGCAGTGAGCTGCTCGAAGACTGGCAGGTACAGGAGATCGGACGACAATGAGACTCAATCACAGGTTGTCATAGAGCACCAACAGGGCTTGCAAATCGCCACGTCACACCGCGATGACCGCCGCCATTTCGGAAACATCGTGAAAGGATTTGTCATTAGGGGGAGACATTGTTGTGTTTGAAACTGCCACAGTGTTTCTGATGCGAGACATGGCAAAACAAAGTTTTCATTAACCTATGTTACGGTATATTTACACTGATATAGGATTATTGAGTATTGCCAACAAAAAATCCCATGATGCATTCTGATGTAAAAGCGCTACTCATTTATACTTGGTCACAATAAGCATTGTGAGTAAAAGTCACTTTGTATTCTACTCGTATTGGGAGTATAGCCTACATAATATTGTGAGAGAATATTACACTTAGTATTGTGAGTATAACACAGTTGTGAGGAATGATTGAACAGTGAGACAGTGAGATTTTGAAAATGCATCTCTTACCGTAGTTTCCGCTGTCATCTGAGGAATATTTGTATTTGGGGGCGTCGTCCGTGGCGGGTACATTTTTGGTTCTCAGCTCTTCAATTGCGTAGATGTCCAACATGATGTGGTCTGCATCGCCTGCACCTTTGCCCTGGGACTTCAACTGGCAGACACACACACACACACACACACACACACACACACACACACACACACACACACACACACACACACACACACACACACACACACACACACACACACACACACACACACACACACACACACACACACAACCATTAGATTCACCTTTTATCGTCTCCTTGAGGGTTTCTCACAAAAGGTCTCACATCTAATGGTCTGCTAATTTTAATAAGAGGGCTGCTCGTTATGCTGGGTATACACTACAGGATAATTAGCCCGTTTTTCCCTTTCCGACTCTGGTCAGCAAAGCCTCAAAGTTTTTATAGTTCTAATTATTTTTTGGCCAGATTATCATGTGATGTGAGGTATGTTTGTCGTTTTTTACATCCCTAAAATCGGGGCCACACCGATTCTATATTGCATATATTAAATATGATCAACTCCGATATCCTGTAGTGTGGGGGAAACTCAGGGGACACAGTGTATGGATTGTCACGTGGGAAAGACGATAGCCAATTGGGAGCCACGCTTACCGGTAATCACAACAGAAGCTATGGCGGCAAAAGCGAAAGTGAGATGGATTCTGAGTCCACCTCACACTGCAACATGTACAGTCCATTTTCACGCCTTCGTTCTTTCGTTTTTCTTAGGATGTGCAGAAGCTAGCATAGCTATCATAGCATGGCCGCCGTCCGCCATTTTTGTTGTCACATTTGATTGAGAGATTGCGATTGCGTTTTGCAAGAGTTCCCGTTTTGAGAATCAGGACTGGCTTGTTGGGGAATGGAATCGGTTGGTGTGTGGTGTGCCGTTTTGGCACAATCGTTGCCTTCCGCACACTTAACGACCAAAACAGTACGTATCTTCAACTATCGTTGGGTGTGTGTTTTCGTTGGGTGTCTCTCACGTTTTCTAAATCTGAAAAATCATCTGGTGTGTGCCTGGCATTAGACAACTTGTTCCATTTAACAGAATTCCATTTACAAAACTCATTCAGCTTTATCAACCTTTTACAGCCTTTGATGCCAAAAGGAAATAATTATTTTGATGGATAATCAAAGGAGGTGCAGTTAACACCATTGGAGTGTATCCAAGTAGAACAAACATGGACCATTAACATAGATTAATGAGGCTTAAACGCTTTGGTGCAAACAAATAACCTGTATAATCCCTCTGTGGTCTTCTACTGTTAAAGAGAGACGGTACATAAAAAGTTGGCTGGCAACTGCAGGTGCTCTGTAACTGCAGGTGCACAGATACCGATTTACAGTGCAAGGTTAGAAAATGCTGACTCTAGAGGAAAGCGTGTGTGCAGGAGGCAGACTGCTTCAGGTTTCCTAAGCTGAACAGCCAAGGTCAACATTTATACATCTTTGGAAAGAATTACTCTCCTGCTTCATGTTTCCTAAACTGAACAGCTACGGTCAACATTTATACATCTGGAAAGGAATACAGAGGCTCCAGGGGTTTCATCGCGTGCTCTTCACACCTCATCACTGGACCTCACTACTGGTCCTCTTCTTCACTAATGGGATAATGACGTGCAGTTTCTCGGCGTCTTTATTTCAGTTCTCTTTCTTCCTATCGGCCATCTCTTCACCTTTAGGCCCCCACCGCTCCCGTCAACTCCCGGCTTTTCTAACCTGTGCAGCTTTCTTCTCCTCCTCAAAGGAGGCCAGGTCGATCCCCATGCCCCTCTCCTCAGCGATAAGAGCAGTCAGGTCCAGAGGGAAGCCATAGGTGTCGTACAGGAGCCATGCCGTGTCACCTGGGGTGGTTAACATAAAAGTTCATCATTATAGATGAAGCACGAGTTGGTGCCTGTGTGTTAACACAAATTTATAACCAACTTGTACTGTTGCCATGACAGCATTACTTGATGTTGTGGCAACAGGCAAGTATAGAAGTAAAGAACACAAAACACCTGGCAAAACTGCAAAAACACAGAGAACACCGATGTCCATTGTAATGCATGCCATGATGACCTCATGTTTGGTGCATTCCCTCTCACATCACTACAGATGCAGGTGTACAACTACAGATGCAAGAAGTAAAAATAAATAACGCTTCACCTGGAATGGTTTTGCTGTCCCCCAAGCTCTGGATCTTCCTGTCGAGGATGCGGCGCCCCCTGGTGAGAGTTTTCAGGAACTGCGCCTCCTCCTCGTTAATGATGTCCTTCACCATGTCTGGGTCTTTCCTCAGCTCAGGGAACGCATTACCCTGCAACAGGAGTTAATAGAGAGGCATGAAGAGAGTGGCACTTTTTAAATTGGTCCACTTGTGCGCTATATAGTGCACCACTTAGGGTGTCACCATTTTTTATTATTACTTCATACCCATAATGCACTGTAAAAGAAGTGGAAAACTGATTTCTGCACACTTATTTCCACACTATATTCCATGATGAATAGCGGTTTTCATCCAATAGAGAGGGTCCGGCACATAGGGGTTCTTTATGCAAATGAGCCATCACAGGGTGACCTCGACGCGTGTCGGCTTGTTTATGCAACCGTTACACGTCACGGCGATGGATCTCCGGCTCATTAGTGTCTGAAATCCCCCATATACTCATTCCCTAAATAATGTGCACCATAGGGAATATGGAAAGAACACATGAGCCAATTCGAACACAGCCAGTGTCACATTTACGACACTCTGCCTACTACGCACAGACAGGACTAAGCAACAAGCTGGAGCAGAGGGAAGGAGGCGGGATCGTCTCACCAGGGAGCTGACCACCACATCCACCAAGGTTGCGAAGAAGCCTCTCTGAGCACCCAGCTTCTCATGGGAGTAACGCACGGCGCGCCTCAGGATTCTCCTCAGCACGTAGCTGCATGTGACAACGGAAGACAATGTTTATTGGACGGTTAAAAAGGTTCCAGGATAATCAAGATGAATGACATTACAGTAGGCTACAAGTGTAAAATAGTAATTTCATCTTTTTTCTAAGGCAGGAGGTAACCATTTTTATGCACAAGGCAACCTGAGGCTAAATATCGACAATGATAAAATCAATACATCTCTCTATACATATATTTGCGTAGACATTAGTTTTCTTTGTATAGATTTGTAGTTTTGAGAAAGCTTATAATAGGCCGGTGTAATATTGATGGACGGGAAAATCACCCTCACCCTCTCCCTGTGTTGTCTGGCCGGCCCCCATCAGACAGGGCGATGGTGATGGTGCGGGCATGGTCGGCCAGCACGCGGTATGCCATGTCAATACCGTCCGCATCCTCAGCCCCCACCTTGCCAGTGTAAGCTCTGGCACCCGTACCCTGGAACACAGGTGAACCATTAACACGACGAGGTTCAACATTGAATCAGATTAAAAGGCAAGTACCACTTAAACTACTTATGCATTTGTCAAATTAGCTGTATGATTTAAACTGACCACCAGGATCCTACAGATACATTTGGTTTATAAAATAATGATTACAAAAAAGGAAGAAGCAATAGCATTTGATTAAATTAGTTAAACCACGTGTACACATTGAAAGACAATCTTGAAAATCTATGAATAATTAGAAATATTGGGTAAGACCTTGAGCAAATACTTTTGGCTTCACATGTGATTGTGGTCATTGAATGTCAGTAATACGATGCTGTAATTGACATCGTGTTTTGAATTGCTAATTTGGTGTACCTTTATACATAGCATTTACTGTTGGCATAGCATAATGATTGTTTTATTTATTAAACAGGTCTTGGGCTGTCATCCTTGCTTGCGTCCAGATTTTTCCTTTATTCCAGTTAACATGTGCGCTTTGTACTCACTGCCAGAGTGTATGTACCTTCTGAATGGCTTCGAAGTAGGGGACGAAGAGGTCGGTGTCATAGTTGGACATCTTGTTCTGCAAGACAGAGACGAGGCGCTCCAGACCCATGCCTGTGTCAATGCTCTTCTTGGGCAGAGGCTTCAGTTCCGTCTCAGACTCTCTGAAAGAAGACAGAAGAGACATGTTTATTGCTGAGTATATACAATATGAATCTATATGAAAGTTGGTATGACTCCATTTGTCTGTGAAGAGACAAATGTCATTTAAAAAGACAGTGATGATCTCCATTTATGTCCGAGAACAGAAGTGCATTCCAGTCACATCTCGCTCTTGAGGAGTTCAAATGAGGAGTTTGCTAGACTAGAAAATATGCCTGTTTCAGCTAAAGAGGTCCCATGCAAGACGGCTACCAGGCTGCTGTAGTTATTATCCCCTACTTGTACACCCAGGTCTTCTGTGTGTGTGTATGTTTCTACAAACCTATTGAACTGAATGAACACCAGGTTCCAGATCTCCAAGACGTTGGGGTCGTCCATGTTGACCAGGTGAGAGGCGTCTCTGTCTCCAATGCGGTCGTAGTGGATCTCACTACAGGGGCCGCAGGGGCCTGTGTCTCCCATCTCCCAGAAGTTGTCCTTCATGCTGCCCGGCAGGATACGAGCCGCATCAACACTGGCAGATTAGACACAAAGAAGAGCGAAAGATGCTTCCGTTTAAAATACTAATTGAACAACAACCTAATTACAGTTGGCTAGGGTAATTACGCAATTCTCCAATTGGCCATGACATTATCCGAAACAGTACTAGTTAATTTATTCAGAACATGCAATGTCAGGTTTTAGATTGGCTTTTTAAATCCGCAAACATAAAAGGAACACAAATTAGATGAAATTCTGAGTAAAAGTGTTCTTGCAATTTAATATAAAAGTAGAAACCTGACCAACATGCGTGACCAGTGCTAATAGTAAATAAAAGGCAGCTTGGTTAATGCGTCGTCTACTGAAAGCTGGCGGTGTTAAAAGTGGTTTGCTTTAATGCATCATGCTAATTATTGCATGACTAGAGCCTTTGTAAAGGCATCAATGTATGGTCAATTAAACAAGCAGGCCAGGTTCCGTTATTGATCAAGGAAGCTGAAATCTGATTTGACATGGTCTAAATATGTGTGGACTGGTGGTGTAGAAAAGGAAGGAAATCTCTGCATTTTGTTGAAAGAAAGCACTGGTGTCAGACACACAGATAGAAGACCAAACAGCACCTGTTGTTATAGACAGTCAAGGGACTCAGGAGGGATTTGGTGCCGGGAACGGGCTAATTTCCCACAGGTGTAATCCTACGACATTTCCTACCCGATCAAGTATCCTCCGAGAGGAAAAACAAGTCTACTAATAAAACCCACTAGCCTCTTGAGAGCCACTGCTAAGGGTATAGCGTGATATAGGTGTCAGCCATCTTGCATTTGGTGCTTCAAAACCATGAATGAGACAAGCTTAAAGACCTCCTTAAAAGAGGCAACTACCAACTGCTTCGGGATTGAGACATTTTTTTTAAACATGAATCTGCATGTACTAATAATGTCGACAACATTAATATGTTGACATTATATTTAAAAAATAAATGCGTTAATAAATGAGATAAGTGAATGGTGATGTTCCACCCTGTAAAAACAACCAACTGACGAAATCTGACTGATAAAAATAACTTAAATTGTCAACACAGGTGGTCCAAATGAGCCATAGACGATATGGCTTCACAATGTATAAACACGTTATAGACAATATCAATTCCCAAGGGAATGATGGTGGCAATACGAGGCGAGACATGATTCATAAAAGGTGTGATTTATAGCCATTAAAAAACTTTTTTTTGGTATTCCGTCTAACTGGGCTTACCCCAGGTCAATCCAGATCTGTCTGCACTCCAAGTCTGGCTCCAGACTGGCCTCCTCACTGCCTCCAAAGTAGGTGACATACAGGCGCTCGATGGGGATGCCCAACTCCTGGGTCAGCAGCTCCAGGGCCATCTTACAGGCCAAATGCTAAGGCATGAGAAAGAGATAAGTGATGATGAGCCAACACACAGAAATACTCAAAGCAGACATTAATTATAACTGTACTTATGCACAGCACTTCAGTAAAGTTGGTTGTTACTTTGCACTCCTGCACAGGATAAAGCCAAGTAGCCTTCAAGTTACCAGTCTATGTCAACGGTGCAAGAGCCTACATCAACCTTCTCTTATGCTGTGGGGGCAAAAAAAAAAAAAAAGCACCGTTGACAAAATCCAAAATAACACATTTCAGACATTACCTTGAAGTAGTCTCCAAAGGACCACGAGCCCAGCATCTCAAAGAAGGTGTGATGGTAGACGTCCTTGCCCACATCGTCCAGATCGTTGTGTTTGCCTCCTGCACGGATGCACTTCTGCGTGTTGGCAGCACGCCGGAGCCTGGCCATGGGGTGGGAGGGGTCGATGGTGTTGAGGAAGATGGGCTTGAACTAAGGAAGCATGGGCAGAGAATAGGAGGGAGAGCGGGAAAATACATTTGGGAAAATATTTAGTTGTTTTGTGTTGCTAGACTTCTCTGTAAGGTTCTAATGGGAGCTAATGTTGACAGTGTCGCCAACTAGTTTGCATGGACTACTAGTCAAACTGTAGGATATAATACCTACACTATTTTGATATTATATAATATAATATAAAAGTCTCTCGTGTTTCACTCTGACCTGTGGTTTATGTCTAGAAACAGTCAATGAAAGATTTCTCTGAAAACTATGTTAAATATTCTTGTATTGTTCACAAGACTATAGAATTTCCAAAGAATAAAACTAGTTCCCCAAAGCTAATCTTAAAGATTGTGAGAAATCAAACACCCTTGCTTTACAGTAAAGACTAGAACAGTTCATGGTACCTGGTTCATGCCGGCATTGGCGAACAGCAGCGTGGGGTCATCCATGGGGACGACGGCTGAGGAGTGGACATACTGGTGCTCATAGCGACGGAAGAAGTCGATGAACTTCTCACGGATCTGAGCTGCACTCAACGAAGAGTCCATTCTAGACCGGCTTCCTGTACATGAACCAAGAACACACACACACACACACACACACACACACACACACACACACACACACACACACACACACACACACACACACACACACACACACACACACACACACACACACACACACACCTAGATTTAGGACCAACCTTCTGGTAGAGGTGGAACACGTCCACCTTTACAACCAAATAGATGTGGCCATAGAGCGGGGAAGCATAATTACAACTTGTTAAACCAGCTGAACCGAATCCTGGCAGTTGTCTGCTTTTGCTATGGAAAAAAAATACACTCCCTGTGGTTCACAAACCAACATGCAAACACAAGTATTAAACAAATCTCTTTAAATCAACAAGGCTTCACCTACACATGGCTTAAACATGATAAGATGTGAAAGCTACTTTTACGTCATTTTAAGCTGAAAATTGCTCTCAACCCATGCAACACTCAGCACCCTATGGGTAAAAGGAAATGAAACGAGCATCTAAGCAAATACGCAGAGGGATTTCCCTGGGGCAAAGGAATAACACAACACACCAATTTGCACCAGACTGAAATTATCGCAAGAGATCAAAATGTAGTGGCTAAATAAGCAGAAAAACATCCACTTAAAACATAACGGACCCTGCAGAAATACAAATCACCGACAATGTTTGTATTTCTTGGTCAAATCTCCAGTCCAGTGCTAAGGGCATCAGCAGTGAATGAGCAGTGGCTTGTCCAAACAAATGAACACACCAAGAGCTTTCTTCCCACAACCCCTCATTAGGGACATACTCAGAGTGGACCTAGTGAAATACTATAGGACCTGTATGATTATGATGGGTGTAGATGGGTCTCCAACTTGATAGTGATAACTTCCCCAACATGTAGAGATTTGACAGGACAACCCTGTCTGTATTGCACAGCACCAATCCCAAAGAATGTGCAACTTTAATGACGTTTTGATGACAAGACCTTTAACCCTTGATACAGCTGCTTGATCAATGCCTTCCTACCCAAGAAGATGGGAATAGGAAGCCATGGTGTCCTGTTCAATTGAACAACCAAGTCTGTGATGACTAGTCACATAATGTGAAGGCTACACTGATTTAGTGTAGTACTAGTACTAGTAGTACAGCTAGAAACCCTGTGTCCCTCTAGTAGCAACCAAACGTCCTCCGTAGCAACCTCAAGCAAAGTGATTCATAAAATGGACAGCCTTCTCCATTTTATTGTGCTCGTTGCAGGTTTATGAGCATGAACAGGTTTGTACATTGCTAACAGTGGTAATCGTATAATACACCCATGGTAGTTATGTTAGCCATTTATTTAGCCGGGCAAGCTAGCCAGCCGGTCTGGTTATGTCTGCCTGCTGAGAAGACAAAAGTTGAACTACACGGCTGGTTGAGAGAGCCGCATTGATTGAATGATTAAACAATCTGCACGATATGCTTTTTATAATGATAATACTCACAGAAATTGATATTCTTGTAGGATGGTGCAGTGAACGCTTCCACACACACAGCTTTAGCCACGCTGGTGAAGTGACAAGGAAACCGCATAGGGAGGGGACACGCCCATATCCCCACCAGCGCTCGCTATTGGTGCAATAGTTATTAAACTTAACCCCTATTGGCTACAACGCAACGTCTGTCAAACTCAAGCCCACCGCCTTGTAATTTCTCACAGCTTTGGCTGATGCAATGAAAAAGACAACGATGACAATACAAATTCACATTTTGTTCAGTAGATGATAACATAACATTGCAAACATGAATATAACTTATACAAAATACTTTGCTTAAATAATAATTTCATTGAACAATGTTGTCACTCTATGGGACAAGTGTCAAACTGACCCTCTGTGCCTGTCTGATGCAATGAGAATACGTAAAGGGGAAAACAAATCCACATTACTAGAGCTGTTTTTTTCTTTAGAGTCTGTTTTATACCCGACGAAAACATATATTCAATTTATATTGTAGATAATATACATTCATTTTCATGTATAATAGAAGTTAACGCATACCAATATATTACTAGTCCCACATTCACAATTTGATCAAACAATTTAACAACTCAAAGAGATCCATTCGTTTTCCGTCGTCTGTTCCTGAAGCAAAATAATTGCGGTCAGCATATTAATAAAGTATACAATACTTTTAGCCCCTAGCAGGTGCCAAACCAGTCGGAACCGTTTTCGTGTATTATGTTTCAGGGGGGAAATATTTTGAGGTGGAACAACCGGTGCGTTCCGTTACCACGCTTTTTCGCTGATGGGATTCTGTGGTCTGTAGTTTAACATGCCGACTGACACCAAAAGAGTACGAGGCCCTGAAGTGTCACAAAGTTTGTCTCGGTTTGTCTGCAAACCAGAGACCACTTTGCCCTCAGATGGCACCAGAACAGACGGTAGGAGTCGTGATCAAGTCGATGTCCGACCTGTTTTTGTCCGATGCGGACTCGTAAGCCAAGCGAAAGGATCAGCATACATCGAGGCTGGAAACACGAAGCTGATTTGTTGTGTTTACGGCCCAAAGGAAACGGAGCGAAAAGATGAGACGGATATGAAATGCGGGAGGTATTGAAATTGAATCGCCTTGTACCATATACAACATATTCAGCTATACTTAACCGCTTAATTTGTGTAGTTAGTGTTTCATCGTAATGGGTCCCCACAGTTTCCAAAAAGAATACGATGTTTGGGCCTACTTGCCAAGTAAAATGCCATAATAATAAAATATAGTTATGTGCTAGTTTACAAATTCATCGTTTCTGTTTTTTGTTCTCTGTATTAATGTAAAATGTTGTGTGCAGGTTGTTCGCAGACATGCGTTTCGCCCCATTCTCCTGCCCAGAGAGGGGCTCCTGGATCCAGGGCAGTCATGAGAAGGACCTGTCCCTGATGGTACTGGAGAGTCTGCAGCCAGCGGTGTGCCTCCACAAGTACCCCCGTTCACAGATTGACATCAACGTAATGGTCCTAGAGAACAACGGTTCGGCCCTGGCCCACGCCATCACATGCGCGTCCCTGGCCCTGGCGGACGCCGGGATCGAGATGTATGACCTGGTGCTCGGCTGCTCCATTCGACAGGATGGCGCCTCGTACCTGATCGACCCCACTTTCCTGGAAGAGAGTGGCAGCTGCTGGGGCAGTGGGGAGAACCAGGGCAGCCTGACCGTGTCGTTTCTCCCCAGCTTGAATCAGATTTCTGGGCTCCAGTCGGACGGAGAGATGGGAGAGGGGACTCTGACAGCAGGGGTGCGCACCTGCATTGAGGGATGCTATAAACTCTACCCAGTGATCCAGCAAGCGCTGGTCAAGGCTGTGCGCGGGGCAGCCCCACCGCCTTCGGAGAGCTGAGGGGCAATGGCCCCACCGCCTTCGGAGAGCTGAGGGGCAATGGCCCCACCGCCTTCGGAGAGCTGAGGGGCTGACACAGTTGTCTTCCGTTCCAGTTTGGCTAAACCTTTTTCTGTGACAAATGTGTTTATTTAGAATGTCTTTCATGTATTATCATTCATGAACATGTCTATTTTTTTTTTCACCAGTAGACATATTCAGACAAAATCTGGTCCTTGGATAGATGAAAAATAAAGTACATTCTGTATGAATCTGTCTTGCCATCAATCCATCGCAACACCTATGCTATCCTATATTCCATTAGTGATTTGCATGAAACATATTGTAATTGGTTATCTGGTTTGACATGATCCCTAACTGTTAACACTGTTAACACTTGTTGTTCAGTTAGCTGTGCTGTTCTCTATCCCATTCTATAGTGTCCATGTTGTAGTCTTGGTAATGGTCATGGACCAAAACAGGTTTCAAAAGTTTGTTTAATTGTATATTAATCAAAAAGGTTACATCTAACTAGTTTAGAATTTGTATTTATTGCTTACCAAAATGAGTAAGAAATACAAATATGAAAATACTGTCATCAAAAACATTTTCTAAATAAGAAAATGAATATTGTAAATATAAAATGAAGAACAAAATAATTAATGTCTGCTGTACTTGGTGTGTAGTAGTATGCTAAATGTAAATTACAGGTTAGGGTGTCCTGTAACAGGAATGGCAGTTGACACATTCTTCCATATTAATGGTCTTCTATACCTTTTGGGGTAATTTTATAACAGCTCTTTCAAGATTTGCAAATGGAAACAAAGTATGAATGGTAGCCTTCATTTATTTACTTAATTACAAGCTACTAACCAACAGATGAAGCAAGTGCAGATGATGCAAGTGATGATGCAATGTCTAGAGATGGTGGTTTGTATCTAAAATCGCTAATGTTGACTCATGAGTGACTCATATTGGGTGAACTTTGCACGGGAAATGTATTGCGTGTTTTTGTGAATGCTTATATCACGTCTCACAATAAGGTGGAACCACTGGTGACACAAGACGGCTGTAATTAATGAATTGTAAGTGTTGAAGGTGATGACCCTCTGATCTTGACCCTGTAGGCTCCCAATCCACCTCCAACCAGTCTGCCTTGGATACACACACACACACACACACACACACACACACACACACACACACACTCTCAACACCCAACCATCTACTGGACTGTTATGGTAAGGCTAAAGGCTTAAAAATTATGTCTTTTTTTTCATGATAATTATAACAATTATAAAAAGAACCAAAACAACTTTGAAGGCATGTAATAGTGAGAACAGAGAACAGAGTACCATCTGAGACATGTGGAGACTGTGTCTCCTGGCCAGGAAGAAAACTGGCAAGATCCCTTACAGAGTGACCAAGCCTATTGCTTTCATCAATAAATATCCCCAAAGTGCAGTGGATACAAACATATTAGAACAGTAACCCCACCCAGGGGTGGACAGAACTGAATAACTTTGCCTCAAGATACTGGTTGTATTGTGGCATGACAAAACCATTTGTAGAGCTGCTCTCTATACTCTCCATTTTAATCTTATCTATGACCTACACCTATTCTTACACTGAATTTGCTAGTTTAGGCTAGACTTCAAATTCCAGGTAAGATAATTAAATAATAATAATACATAATCTTGGCTTTCTCACACAAAAACAAGCCATGTTACAGATAATGACTACCAGATATCCCATAGGACACAAGTGACAATAGATAGGCAAGGGTTGGGGGACCTGGAAGGAAGTTTGAACGATTTATGCAAAAGAGAAAGCAACGTTGCAACATAATTATTCCTTTCTCACAAATCAACCAACCAACCAACCGACCAACCGACCGACCAACCTGTGGCTGTCAGATCTACGGTCTGCCACCAGGCGGCGACATGCAGCTACTACTCCATTGCACTTCGCCTAAATACATTTGTATTGTTGGTTATGTTTTCAAGTAGACCTATTCATGTTTTCAAGTATATGTTTTGTCTTTTTATAAACGGTAATTTGTATATTACAGGATATTTACATGCCCACTCTTTAACTATTCTATTAATGCATGGTAGGATACCCTTATTTGTCAGAATTGATTATAATAAATAAAAACACAAAAAAATGGATAGGCCTATAAAGCAATGCTTTTATGAAATTCTAAAGTAAGTATTAAATGGTAAAAATCAAATCTTTCACATCTTCAACACTTCAGAGGTCGGTTTCAGAAACATTGAACTTACATGTGATATTGATGGGGAAGGAGCATGAGCTGTGAACGCTTTAGAGACATAACTAAACGTGTCTACATAATTCAACCGTTAGTTAACTAAGATTTTTTTAAAAACAACAACAACATATAATGTATTTACGACATTACAACAATCACGACTGTGTTTACAAGAGGATTAACAAGCATATTAACCAAGGGGACGGAAGTATGGAGGAGGTGTAGGTATTCACACTAAAAATAACATCCACTATAATGTGTCACTTATAGAGTGCATTACAGCTTTTAATGCCCTCACATGTTGGGAAACTAAACAACTTATGCAACAAGACTTAGAAACATGTTACATAATGAGGAAGCAGCTTGATTTCTGGATCCCCTTCCCCCTTGCTGTTTGCATAGAACCTGGTTGGTAACGTGTTGTACGCACATGCCATAACATATGTGTCTGCACATCCAATGATGTTGCAGCTTTCCAGACTGCACCCCATGTCCTCATCCTAAAGAATGTGACCAAAGATGCAAACCAGCTAGACCAGCAGATAGCCATACAGATACCACACGAATTCCTATTTTATTTTAGCCACATGTCAAACATATAGTAGCACAAATATGCAGGCCATGATATGCACTATACACATTGAATGTTATATTTAATAATAGGCCTATCTGAACAATATAGACAATATTTGTTTATTTTCATTAATTTTCCACCTATCGAGTCTGTTTGTCTGGTCTCATTCATTTATTAAAACACTTTTTGGCATCTACTAACCATTACACTCATAGTGATTAATACAACAGCAACTCGTGCGCACGCACACACACACACACACACACACACACACACACACACACACACACACACACACACACTCATGCATACACACACACACACACACACACACACACACACACACACACACACATGCACACACACACACACACACACACACACTCATGCACACACACACACACACACACACACACACACACACACACACACACATGCACACACACAGAGTCCAGTCCACAGTCCCTGGCAAGATTTTCTAACAAGGTCTCAAAGAAAGGACTCTACCACATACACGGCGGTGCCAAAGCAAGGACAGCAACAGAAAGGATTACGTGAACCCATGTGGATGCATTATTTGCTTACCTTTTTGTGATCAAATGCAGCCTATTCTAATTCCTGTTTTCTACATTTTTCAGTTGACCAAACAATTCAGCTGGTGGGAGGTAAAATGTGTCTGAAGTGTAGTTTAACACGACTTGTTTTTGTCTTTACAGCCAATGAAAAACTCACTGGAACACATTTTAGCATCGTATCTCAGGAAACTGCTACTCAATGGCCATTTAGTCTTCAATCCACTATAATGCATCTGGAGCTACCTTACATATCAACGCTGGACCTTTAACCATTGATCAAGTTTTAAGATTATAAATAGCTTCTGTTTGACTCCACCTAAACTATAATGCTATAGCACTAAACGTGATTCTAAGAAACTATGGATGTATGAAGCTCTGCCTTTTGAGAGTAACCTTTAGTATTCCCATTTGGAAAGTAGTCACTTAGACTGTGGCTGGACCGCCTGACCTTTTCCAAGTTTACTCTGTCTCCAAGATAAATCTGTTTGACAAAGCCCCTCTTGAGCGAGTGGGCTAGCCCAGGCAGGACATTTTTACATAATTGGAAACGTCCACTTAAAGCTGAGTGCACAGAATAGTTTTGTAACTGCTGCTTTTCAAGGGTCATGACTCATGATAGTGATAATGGATTTGGAGATTTTGAATCATTTTCTCATAGATTATATCAAGGAGTATATTGTAACATCTTGAGTGTAGACAGATAGTGTTTTTTGTTTGAATGAAAGCTATACATGGGCTATATAGGCCTATACAGGGCTGTGCACAGACATTGTGAGGAGCAGTGGATCAAGCAAAGACAGAGGACAACATCCCATCTTGTTGTTTCTATTGTTTTTTCTTTTTTGGTTGTCTATGTTTCTGTTTTAAAAGAATAAAATGATAATAAAAAGATAGCTTAACCTAGTTCCACGTTTGCCTGAATAATACAAAATAATAACACAAAGAGGAATTTGCTTTCTTCTTTAACTGTCAGAGCCAAGACCCTACACGTCCAAATCAATATTTGCATGACACTCCAGGCAGAGGGCGTTTCTAGGCATAGGCAAACTAGGTGGTCACCTAGGGCACCACCTGCATATATATATATATATATATATATATATATATATATATATATATATATATATATATATATATATATATATATATATATATAGTTGCCAATTCCCAACTTATTTATTTGTTATGAGTGAGATGAAGATGAGAGACGGTGGGTGAGGGGCCAGGTGTGGATGGTCAGTGCACCAGTTGACAGTTTTTTGCAGTGGGAGATAGGGTGCCAGAATGTCCAGAAACGTCACTGGCTATGGGTCTAAGGTCTTTCTCAAATGCTTTAACATAACCCTCCCTATTCTGTTCTCAACACACGTCCTGTGGAATCGCTTGACGGCGATTGTTCCCCTGAAGCTCCTGCTGGCCTCCTGGTATGTCAATGTGTCATTCAAAAATCTCGCAAAAACCTCTGACACAAAGAAACTCAAAGTTAACATGAGGCTATATATATATATATATATATATATATATATATATATATATATATATATATATATATATAGTTACAGGAAGAGTATACTTTGACAGGACCCTCAGTGTCACATTGACAGTGTTGATTAGCATTTGGTTGTCTTGATTCATGCAATGAAAAAGGGATATTTTTCTATCATATGCATTGATAGATATTTATTTATTTTTTTAAGTTGAGTGAGTGACATTGTTCAAGTAAAATATTGCATAATATATACACTAAATGCACACTGAACTGATTTGGGTACTGAGTTTTGAGTATTGAGATAAGATTGCTTATATAATATAAGCATGTTCTGTACAATACAAATTGTACAGAACATGCTTATCTTTGACTTTAATGTTCAAGTGTGAGAAAGTGAAATGAGTATTGATAACAAAAGGCAAAGGTTATTTGTAATGATTTATTACACAAAGCAAAACAGCCCATTTTCCCACAAATCTCCTTGCAAAGTGCAAAATGTACTCTCTATAAGTGTATATTTTTTGAAAGAGTATATATTCATACATTTAAGCTGCATTCATATCAATGTTTAACATTACCAGTTAGGATATTAGGTTCAATCAGTTTATATGGATTCTATAGTTACAAAAAACTTGTAAAAATGCTTGTATTAGAGTAACTTGAATCAAATAATCAAATCATATCACATCCCCCATAAAATGTGAAGACATCTCTTCTGTGGTCCTCAGCATTCTACACAATTACAACGACAGTTTTAGTTAAAACAAAAAAATCATGATCAAAGCAAATCAAGATTTGCAATATTATGGTCCGAAAGGTGCAAAACATTGAAAGTACATTTCATTTTTTTATTACAATATATATGCATCTACAAAACATGAAAAAGGACATGGATATGAGCTCACAAATCTACAGCAATGAAAAACTATGTTTGGAATATCGTTAGGAAAATATCAAGTGAACAATATTCACGTGGAATACAGACATGGAAGAATGATGCCCTTTTTGACACCCAGGAAAATACAAAACATTATCTACATTTTAAAAAAGAAAGAAAAAAAAAAGAGTGCTATAGGAGGAAGGTGAGAAATAAAGAATATGTTGGTCGCTTCAAAGCTACATTACTATAGCCTTGTGTGCCACCGCTCAATGGGGAGCGTTGGACCAGTGATCGACCCGTACACACGCTACACTCACACCTCTAGGCCTGCTCCCACCGTTCTCAAGTACTACACGTAAAGCATCCGAAATGTCTCACAGTATGCACACATTTTAAAGACACAAAATAACGACCAAATGTACAAAAATAGGACAAACCACCACTGTAAAAAATAAACATTTAAAAAAGTCAAATACATTTTTTTACTTTCTTTCTGCAGATGCCACAGTGGACATTCAAAACAAATAATTGACATTTTGTCTTTTAAATTAATGACCGACTGGTCATTAATTTGACTCACTGACTGGTGACCAGTCGGTGAGTTAGAACCAGACGAACAGACTGTTCCCTGCAGGTCGGTTATTTGAAGCTTCTATCTCAATGCACAGTTTTGCGTTATGCTTGGGAGAGTCATCGCAGTGCCATGTCATCGCTACAGAGTATGTGCATTTCAACACACACACACACACACACACACACACACACACACACACACACACACACACACACACACACACACACACACACACACACACACACACACACACACACACACACACACACACGTGTCTTGGGGAAGGGGATACAAGTAGCAGGGAGTATCGTTCCAGTTTGTGGTATAGATTTTCATGTCACATGCTTAAGACAATATTTAGGCTACTATAAGTCATCCTAAACCAATTTTGTCTATGGTATTTATGCGTAGTCGTTGTTCCTCATATTTGTTTTCATGTTCATGTTCATGCGGTTTCTCAGTTTCCCTAATGAATCCATAATATAAGGGTGTGTTTAGTTGAGCGTTTTTTAAATGCACTTATAAAATAGTAGATGGTAAGCTCGCTTGTTTGATTCCATTAATTACCGTAGCAAAAAAAAACTGCTAAAGCTTGATTCAGTTAACTTCACAGGCCTTTAAACAATGGCATCACATCAAATGCCATGCTGTACAGTAGTCTTAGCTACTTCTTTAATACACCACTGCATGTTGCGACTAGGCTCCAACAGATGTGAATGATAAAGTGAACATAAGTACTAAAAAAATGGGAAAAACCGTGAAGATCACATAATATTCACAGGAGGGTTAAGTTGCCAATTGTGTAAACAGGATGTTTGCTATAAGTCACAGTAGTTAGTACAGAAGCAGTTTGACACAATTATAATCAGCTCAAAGATGACAACTAGCCATTTACTCCAGACAGGAAAATCCAGCATTCAACTTGATCATCTCAATTGCCCTGATCTGACATGCATAAGTGAAGTTACCGAGTCAGAGTCAAGGGAAATACTGACGTGTGCAGTAGAACTACATAGCTGGTAGTGTATGCACTCATTTGAGGTATTTATCAAGTCACAATTGAAACCTCGTTTGGTGAAAATCCGCTATTCCGTAATAGAGGGCTGAGCCAGATCACTGGTACATCATAACATATCTAGATGTACTGTATATATATATATGTATATATATATATATATATAATATATGAAGTTAGTTCCTTGTTTCTTCCGTAAGCAAGGTTCTACCGCAAATGGTTCATAGCTCGGTTCTTTACCACGGTATCATTTCCATATGGGAATGATAGATTGGTACACATTGATACAATGTTAACATTTCCCAATGGGAATGTACATATAACAGAGAGCTGCCACACATGCTAGCTCTACAGCCCAGCATGCATCTCAAGCATGTGAGCATGTGTCCTAAACAACAGCAGAAGACAACGGCATTCGTCTGGCCAATCATGAAAGCTAGCGCAAGATGTTTTTATCTTTTCTTTTCTCCGGCCCACCGGAACTTACTGCTCCGCGTTTCCTCTGGTTTCAGGAAGCGGGACTGTGCAATGCACTGCATCGTCACCCGGCTAGGTGATGGGTGACAGTAACAACCTCCAGCAGTGTCACTGGAGGCGTTAGAAGACATAGGACAGTACGTAGGTTTGTAGGCTTGGGTTGCAATCGTTGGATTGGATTCATCTGGATTTGGAAAATAAAATAAAAAAAGCGGGACCAGACGTGTCTTCCTCCTCTAGTTAGACGCCCCATATCTTCTTCTGCTGGAAGAAGGCGTCGAATCTGGCCAAAGCATACTCCTGCAATGCATTGAAATATACCGTTTGTGAGCAGTATACAAAGACAACTGCAGTCATTTCTTTACAACTACCTCTGTTGGACACATCCAAAAACAATGGAAATGAAAAAAAAGTGTAACTTACCATGTATCCAAACTCAATGGTGGAGATTCTGGATTGGATGAACGCCCACAAGCCCCAGAAGAAGTGGGATGCCAAGGCGAACCTAGAGCACAGACACACACAAGCGCTCTCGTCAGTCGAAAGACACAAAGGAACTCCCACACACAGCACTACGACAACAGTACGATATGAGCACATACCAATGCACACTGCACCACACACACACACACACACACACACACACACACACACAGATATGATTTGAAAATGTCATCAATAATAGCAAATGCCATCACAAGTTACCAGAGTCTAAAGTGATGTCTTACTTACATTTGCTTGCTTTATCGTACAAGCAGCCAAGAAAAACTAAAGTATACATTTTATAATGATCCATGAAACAAACATTTGAATTTCTGAATCATTAAGCAGCAAATGATTGGTATCTGTACTTATAAATGACCTAAACGATGAATAGATTGTAAAAATGTGATAATTCATTTTCTGTCAATCGACTAATCGTTGCAGCCCTACTTTGAGCATGACACAGGATAGGGTTGGGGTTTCCACCGTGTGACCTCTCCTCACCTGTTGACCTCTACATAGAGCTCCTCCATCTGCTTCTCCCGGCCCTCCTCGCAGAGGTCGGCGAACCCACCGTCTGACTCCCTCAAGTAACTCTCAATGAAATGCAGCTGTGGACAGACAACACAGACACAGAGTTCTTCTTACTTGCATACCAGACTGTGTGTGTTTGTGTGTGTGTGCGTGCGTGTCTGTGTGGGTTCTGAACTAAGAGTGAGACTAGGTCTAAACTAAGTAAAAACAGTAGGTCCCACCATACCCTGATGAACACCTGTTTAACTTGAAATATATCCCAATCAGGAGGAATGATCTGAATATCATGTTTGTTTGTTTTTTGTAACAGTTTCATCACTTTTGGTTATGGATCACGATGGCTAAACGTGTATCATTTCCCATACACACCTGTTGAGCTTTAGAAGGATAATTCTCCGCATTCACTTTGAAGAAGGGAAACGTGTCACAGTTGTAGTCATACATCCACTCACAGAAATGGTTTCCAATGTCAAATCCCCTGCAATGCACAAGACAGAGCAAGGGTTAAAAAGCAAACCGGCATTACAACCTGTACCAATTGTATGAAATGTATTTTTCTAAAATGAGTCGCTGTTAAATGGCTGGACAGTGCTCTTATTTGTATGACCTGTTACTCTGAGGTAAAACCTGCATACCATGAGGACAACAGGCTGAGGCCCGAAGGACGCCGGAAGGCTAGGTGTGTCTGAGTATATGGTGGGGAGGTCAAGTGTGTGTGTGTGTGTGTGTGTGTGTGTGTGTGTGTGTGTGTGTGTGTGTGTGTGTGTGTGTGTGTGTGTGTGTGTGTGTGTGTGTGTGTGTGTGTGTGTGTGTGTGTAGGGGGGGCAGTTGGGGAACAGTGTGAGCTACATTTTCACGTAACAGATGCACACGACACCCCCCTCGCAAAGTGAACACGGACATGAACGGCCATGCTGAAGACACGCACACGTGTACAGACACGCACACGCACTGCAGCCAACATAAGCTTCCCGTTATATCCAACGTCTATTCTGTTGAACATTGTTGCCATTTAAAACAAAAAGACATGATACTTATTCAGCTGGGTGAGAGACTACCATAGGAGATAAGCATGGTTATCCTAGAGTATCTGCAGTAATTGTAATTGTATTTTGTGGCAATTTTCACAAACAATGAAGAAATGGAGCTCGTGAGAAATGTCCCCTAAATGCTGTGGCTTGTCCCGAAGGAGAAGTGAACTGAAAAGCAACTGAAAAGGAGATGAGGGGCTGCCATGACACAGTGCATACAAACTGACAACACACACACACACACACACACATGTACACACACACGCAAAACGCATCACACACGCACACAAACAGGCTGCAGGCCTGTGTGGTCACAACATTCTGACTTTACAAGGACACCCTGACCTTGTGATTTCACAAAATGCGTATTTACTTTGTTTACTCAGCCAAGGACAGATTTGGGACACATTGCTACCGTTAACTGGGTAGATGGCTAATAATGCCGTACAATTTGTAGGCTGCAAGAATATACTGTTTACGAGGTGTTGAATTGTACAACAACAATAAAAAGTGAAGTAAAAGTAAAAAATACTAAAAAATACTAAAAAAAAAGTTGTCACTGGTTTTTGTTCCTGTTCCTTGTGTTCCGCTTCATTACCTGTCTTTCAGTTGGTTTGATCCTCTGCTGCTGGACCACAGATATGTTTAGTTTGTCTTTTCTAATAACCACTTCAAGGTTTTTTGTTTTGGGCACGTTTTTTAATACTCACATTACAAGATTATTTATTTTATTTGAATATTCTGTAATGCACATTACGCTGCAAATACAGACTAAAAGGCACTATATACATTAAATGTATCATTAATATTTGTATTATTGTTGTTATTGTTGGTAGTAGTAGTGGAAGTAGTAGAAGTAGTAGTAGCAGTAGTAGTATTACCTGTAATTGTAGCTGCTGTATTCAAAGTCAATGAGCATCAACTTCTGGGCCTGTGACGTATTCAGCAGTAGAATATTACCTGAAGGCACAAGAGGTTTACCGTTTAAACATTACACAAGATAGTGAAATAACACAAGTAAACAAAGCATCATTTACTGAAACAAAAAAAAAACATCCGCAAATAGACTAAATATAATACATAGACTAGAATACATTTGACTTTTAATACTGTAGCAAGCAGTGGAATTCATTGCACGTTCTGCGCTGTGTATAACATATCATACTGATTATATTGGTTGGGTTCCCCTGGCTAACTCCTACCTTCTTGGCAGTCGTTGTGGCAGAACATCACGGGGGAGTTGGTGGATTCTAGTAGTGACCTAGTACGTACACACACACACACACACACACACACACACACACACACACACACACACACACACACACACACACACACACACACACACACACACACACACACACACACACACACCCTTTAATATGCATACCATGGCATACTGTGTACTAATGTCTCTTCATTATCTAAACTTTGTACACGCATCATTTTTTTCCTGTTCTGGCTTTCCGTCCACACTAAGCCAGTGTTTTCCACCACTGAAAACGTTTTTTGAAAACGCGATGAAACTACGGGTGAAAAACTTTCGACACATTCCAATGTCGCGGTGAATACTTCATTACCTTAACGTTTACCTAACCTTTACATAACCTTTAACCCAGTAACTTGTGCAAACCCCAGGCAACAAGTTTAGACTCCTTAAGACACAAAGACGTTGTTTGAAAAGCCTCCATGAGGCTTACTGACAGCTTTTTTCATCGTCAACCACACCACACATTTTCAAGTGTAGTGTCAAGTTTAAACTGATACAATATCTCCATCTTCATGTGGAGATATCAACGTGTAGGTATGACTCATATTACTGGGCGATATGGCCAAAATCTACTATCCCGATATAGATAATTTAATATCTCCATAACTATATTTATCACGATATAGCATGTTTTCTGGTAATTCAGTAAATAGGTCTATATAAAATAACCACATGGTAAAGCCTATTTTTGAATACTTCTGTGTGAATACATGAAAAATTAAGTATTTTAGTATTATAGTTTTTGTCATCACTTTACTGTAATGCAGCCTTTAAAACTAGGAAAAGACAACACTTGCCATATCACGATATTATGATATCCAAAATCTAAGACAATAT
The DNA here is from genome assembly GCA_030340625.1 of Merluccius polli. Taxonomy (NCBI): domain Eukaryota; kingdom Metazoa; phylum Chordata; class Actinopteri; order Gadiformes; family Merlucciidae; genus Merluccius; species Merluccius polli. Next base: position 42,396 of record JAOPHQ010004599.1, on the reverse strand, counting down.
CTAGTCTCATATCACAATATCGATATATTGCCCAGCCCTACTAACAAGGCTTTCATGTCATTACCTCATTTCAGTTAGTAATTGTGGCTTTCCACTGCGGCCAATTCACTATGTATGAGGAAGTGTGTGTTTGTGTGTGGTATCTAAAACTGTATAAATAAAGTACATACATTGAGACATACCTTTTTGAACATGGCACAAACTTGTTTTAACATGGGTTGTGTAGCTTTGCTGCCTCGACGTGCATCTGGAAACCCGCTATCTCGCCATTACAAACACGCACGCAAGGTACCAAAACAAGCTACCGTACGCCACAACTAGTTACAACAGATGGCATCAAATTATTCAGGACGCTAGAAGACCAATCAACCGGGCCAATGGAACAATATACCACATCAATAACTGCTTCCTACAGTTGTATAGGCCTTTGAAATAATATGGACCCATCTGTCTGGTCAATTGTTAAACTGACATGCTTACTCATTCGTAGAACCTATGCTGCAACATAATAACTTAATAAGTCAATACGATAAGGTTTGTTGTGGCGAGGTAATGAGGTCATAACAGAGTCATTCATTAACCCTCACTTCCCGAGTAAAGTGACAATATACTATACTACTTTATAGCAATGTTATTATGTGCTTTGTCCTTCAGGGATTTGGTAAACTACAGGGCATGGGAGAATATTATTTTTCAAGAAAACCACATTCACCATAAAAACTCATTGGGGTGAATTACAAGTGATTACAAACAATGATCGTTGGTGTGTATGTATTTGTGAGAGCACATGGAAAGACCAAGTGACAGACACAGACAGAGACAGAGACACAGAGAGAGAGAGAGACAGAGAGAGTGTGTGTGTGTGTGTGTGTGCGCGTGTGTAATCTTACTTGAGCACATCCATCTCGTGAGGCAGGTTATAGCTGACCAGGCGGTTGAAGAGGCGCAGGTGTGACTCCCTTGTAAAAGCCATCCTCATGACCTGGTTCAGGTACCTAGTGGTTCATCATGTTTCCATCAGTGACACAGTTAAAAAACAATCTTCTTTTTTTTGTTGCTCAAAGTACCAAATGATCATAAAAAGTTTAAAACTAAACACAAACTCTAAATCCTAACTCATTGTGAAGTAATTACACTCGCTTACTTTTCCATTGTCCCAAAAAGCCACTTGGGCTCCTTGTTGAAGGGCATTCGCATGGCATGAAACGCGGCCATCTTCTGGGCAACCTCAGCCGAGATGTTGGGATCTCCCAGCTCGCAAGTCTCCAGCTTACGACTCTGTTGTTCGTGGAGAGATTTCGATAAATATAAAACCCAACAACCCTTGTAGAGCTCATGACCTGTCCGTATATGCAGCCCTTTACGCAAAAGTCCTTTGTGTGTTCAAATTGGGCCATTGCTTTGTTTTATGTGACCCAAGTCTTTAGAGTATGCTGCTAAATATTCTGAGAGATGGCCTAATTTATTTGTTCATATGGTAATTCACATTCATATGGTATGGGTGACATTCCAGTGCTATGGGTGACATTCTGGGTCTGATAAGGCAAGCAATGAATAGAAAGAGAATTGCATAACTATTTGATGTTCAGCTACTGAGGAGCAGATGTTTTATGGTTTTATGGTTTTACACTCACACACACACACACACACACACACACACACACACACACACACACACACACACACACACACACACACACACAGACACACACACACACAGACACAGACACTGACCCTAAAGTGAAATATCAACATTGGATTCACAACTACAAAGAGAGAGAAGGAGAAGACCTAGACACAAGCACGCACAAACAGACAGACACATGTTGTATGTTATGTAAACCCACCGGCACATACTGCTCCAGTCGACCTTGGGGGAAAATTCCATAGAGTTTGGGACCCAACTCTCTCTCTGCCAAGATGGCAAACATGACACTCTCCAGCACCATGGCCTCCGCCCCCTGAAAACACACACACACACACACACGCGCACACACACACACACACACACACACACACACACACACACGCACACACACACACACTGAGTTCTAGTCCATCAAAGGGCCATTTGTCTAGGGAACTGTATGCCCTTAAAGTGGCATGGAGAAGATAAGAAGACAATGTTGGGTGTATTGGAGATACTCTATTTCTCTCTCTCTCTCTCTCTCTTAACCACGTGTACTCTTTCCATTTCTCTTTTCTCCCCCAAAAAACACAGCGCAGTCGCTCTGTCGGCTGAGGCAGGTGTTATTACATCATAGATCCCCAACTTCCCCAAACCGACCAGCCTGCCTTGCCTGTGGTCACAGCAGTATTCGCGAGCCCCGGTTTCAGGGCTCTGTGTGCTATTTGTTGGCTGTGAGCCCGGGAATGCACTGTAGCTGGTGGTTCTCCAGGAAGCCAGCTTCGGTGGGGGGGGGGCGGCGGTGGGGGGGGGGCGGGGTGGGGAAACAATGGCTTAGCAGCCCGCTAGCTGGCTACACGCTGTAGAAAAAACTCAAGTCGTCAACACCACCACCATCACTCTCGTTCCTCGCCACTCGTCAAGTTGAGCTCGTCCTTCGGGGGCCACTTGAACAAGACGGGACCCAATGCGACACGGCCAAACGGCGGTCTTCCTTATAGACTGCGCTGGTGAACAAACTCTGACAACGGGACTCTCTCTCTCTCTCTCTCCCCGCCGTGTTATGCAACACTCGCTGATTGCTTATCGTAAATCCACTCCCCGTTACGCTGACCCACATACCTCCTAGAGGCCTGTTCCACCGTGGAGCGGAACAGATGTGTAAAATGTTTTCTTATGCAGGACGATGCAGGAGTTTATGGGTGCGTGAACATTTTTGCATTTATTGACTTTAACTTCGGTGGCAGACTGTGGCTCATTGAGTACATGGCACATGAAACCAAATGGATCATTCAGGAGTCACCTTGTGTGCTAGACATACATACACACATACGGTATATAAATATATATACATATAATAATGCATCATGTTTTTTTTTTTTCATACAGTACTAAATATATGTACTGCATATATAAATCAGAATTTCCAATGAAATATAACACTTGTAAATGAGCAAAGGACCTCAGTCCTTCAGAGGTTTGATAATGGAGGTCCTTTTTGAAACCTGTATTATCACGATTATAATAGGCTACCCTGCTTAGCCAATCATAAGAATACTATGAGATGACAGGAAACCCCCCCGCCCCCGCCAGCACTAGTCTAGCTTGTATTGGCTCACTCTCGCGTTCAGGTATCAGTCACAGTTTAAAAGTGAATCATCTTCCAGTAAGTAACCTCGTAAACATCTGCTCCGGTGGCCCCTCGACCTATTTGAAGGATCACAATCGATGCTTAGCAGCTCCCCAACAGTCTGGCACACCGCAAGCGCCGTCGGTTATTGTTGGTCTGATCTTAGTAGCTCATTATGAATAAAAACTAGTTCTATAGGAGACAGAGAAAAGCTACGTGGTCAGGGGGCACAGCGGCTCAACTGGTGGAGCCAACGCTCTACGAGGGTTGGCTCTAGCGGAAAGACAATGCACTTTCCAATTTCACAGCAAGTGAATGCTGTGAGGCTTGATTGTTACGGGAAATGAGGCAACAACTCTAACAATGGCTGTCTGATGAGCTCAGTGCTCACACGATGTGGCAGGCGCTAGTCACTGCTCACAATAACCACGCCTTAATAATCACATGACTTGGACAACAGTTTTAACTTCTGGTTCTTCTTTCGGGCGATAATGGACATACGCTCTCTTAAGGAATTCAAAATGAGAGAGGCTGTGCATGCAAAGTTTAATTGAACTTTACGTACACTTAAAGCTTCGGATGTTCTTGCACGCTGCATCCGTATAATGACATAGCAAGTTCTTTTTTTTTTTCTTCAGAATTTAAAGAGTTGTATTTTATTTTGAGGGAGTTTGAGAGGTTTACATTGAAGAAAGCTGGTCTGAGGTTCTGTAATTCCAGAAAGCTCTCTGAAGCTACAGCTGCCCCTTGAGTTCACACAACTAAGACAGGATAGGCTGGCCTTGGTAATCTGACCCATATGGGCTTTAGCAGTATAGGAGAGGAGAGAAAACCCCAGCGGGAAGAAAAAAGGAACACTTTGAGATTGCAGGGGCCTTGAAACATGAGAGCAAACACAGTAGTACCATGAGTTACTTACTTGGAGGCTTTCTTTGTTTGACTGTTGGGTATCACCTTTATTACAGGACATCTATGAACAAAGTAAAAGGGGAAAAACTATCGATAAATAAATTGATCTCTTATATTGTATTTCATATTACGGATTTAAAAAAAAAGACTAACAAATCCTGCAGTATAACTCGGCTGAATGAGACGACCAAACATTACAGAGCAAAACACTTTTTTGGGTCGAGGACCTCCTTGCCAACTGTGCAGTGCAACAGTTAGAAAGAGGGAGTGAGGGAGGGAGCAAGAGAGGTAAGGAGAGAGATAGAAAAAGACAGGCAGACATAGCGATGCATTTCAGAAACAACTATTATTACTTACTTAACTTATTATGCACACAGATATAGCAGGTGTAGTTTCTGTAATGAACGGATCCATTTGAATATATATATATACACAAGTTGCCATCTACATCACAATGTTGGTTGCAGTTCCCTTTATCGCAGTAGTCTTGTTGGTTACTCCATTTTTTTGGTTCAAATCTTTTAGTTGTATGAGCGGTGGTTGCATAAAGATTACTAGCTATCCACATAGTGTCACTGAGAACAAATCCCTCTTTCATAAAACCAGCATCCCTAAGGCATTCTTTAATGTTTTATCTCGTCTGCAGGGTTCACTGAGGCCGTTTGAGATGACGAGAGATGGCCGCCGTTACCTTGGTGAAGGACACGCTGTGGTTCTCAGACCCCTAGCAATAAAATCTAACTGCTCATATGTCCATTAGCAATTAGGGCAGATTTTAGGACATAGCAGAGCTTGGGTGTTTGCATACCTACTAAATAAACCACATAGCACTTTCTAAAAATACAAGGACAAGACAACAGTCAATGTTTAACCCCATATATTGATTGATTTTTTGTTTTGCTTTAAAACTTTAAAAAGGGACTTTACTTGTTTATTTACCACTTCACAGCATAGGAAGCAGACTGCAGCAACAGAACAAACAACTCTATCTCTTCTCCTACATGTCGTCATCATCAGCTGATAAAGAAGGTGCTGCTATAAATAGCCTACAATGTGCTGTTTTCACAGGTTTGGTGCAAAGGTTTTAAGTCTTCCTCGAGTCACTCAATAGTTGCTAGCAGACGGTAATCGATGGGCCCTGGTCTCACTGGCGCTGTGATCGACTAACCCTTAAGCAGGCGGTGATGTCATGAGCTAATCGTAATGAGTCAGCCCTCAGGTGACCAGGAGCAATCGGATCTGAGCTGTTAACACTCTTGCCACGTCCCCGCCTGAGATAAAGATGGTGTGTCACCAAGGTGCATGATAAGGGTATTTTCACTTCAGGAAGACAATGATAAGTATATAGCAAAAGGCAAAATATATATGGGAATTTTCCATCACGCTACTTTCAAAAAAAAGAAGAAGATTGACCTCCTCTAGACTGGCAGCTCCAGCTTTCTCAGCCTTTTGTGTGGCGAATTCTTTCTGGGACTTTTTTTTGCTGTTTTTCGTAAAACGTTTAGCTGAGCCAAGGGTTCGGGGCAAGAAAACAGACAGACAGGAGAGGTCTTGTAGCACGTACAGTATTTCACCATTCTGTATTTGTGTTCCCAGCACGATGGCTGGGGTTATGTTTTAGATGTTATGTAATGCTACCCCATTATAAAAGGCTGAGATTTCATGGATCTCATACTGTACCGTGTTTGATTGGTGGGTTCACCTGGGAACAAGAGTGCTCAAGGCACGCTCCTTTGGGAAGCCTACGGCAAAGAACACATGCATGTACAGCCATAGGGGTACATCACTGCACACAACAATGGCCAACATGCGTGCACACATGCGTGTGTACGCTCACACACGCACATACATACACACATACATACATACATACATACATACATACACACATACATACATACATACATACATACATACATACATAGGCAAATTAATGCAGACATACCAACACTTGCTCTCTCTTGCACACGCACACACACATAAATGTGCGCACTCGCACACACGCACACACTACAACTTCTGGTGATGTCACTTCATCACACAGATTTATTCAATTGTATTTGTTTATTTGGACTTCTCTAGTAAGAAATATACCTTTACCCAAGTTCAGTTCCATACCTACTGATAAATTCCTTTGGTTAGGTAAACATCTCGATTTAGTTGATAGTCAAATGATTGATATTTAATATGTGATGCTATTTGTTGGTGAGGAATATACCATCTAAGTAGCCATGCAAAAACCAAACTAGTCGTTCAAAATACACAGAGGCGTGCAACATTGTGTAAACGCAAATAAACACTAAACATTGTCCTGTCCAAGTGTATGAGAAACAGGCTACATTGAGACGAGGCCATTTAACACGTTTTAACGGCCACTTGACATGCTCCTTTATCCAAACACACCTGCAAAATGGCCCCATAGAGGCGCAGTAGGACGCTCCTGGGTACATCCCCACCACGGTCCAGGCGGTCTGGGAGCGTACAGAGGAACAGCTTGTTGCTCAGGCCACCCCTGGGGACACATGAGGGGAGAGGTCACGGACGACGAGGAAAGACATTTGCCAAACAATTGAATCGTCACTTAAAATGCTGCTTTCGTTTCGTTTCAAAACGGAAAACGGCCCGACTTGGCCGTGACACACACACACACACACACACACACACACACACACAGATATTGGCTATCTGTATGTAAAGTTGGTTAGGGAATAATTATAGGCTTAGGTAGCGGAAAGATTAGGCCTATCACGTAAATCAATCAGTAAATAGGCCCATATAAACACACAACTACATAGCCTCGATGCATAAATAAACAGTCTGCAACAGCGAAGCACGTCATTGTTAAAATATATATATATATTTATTTTTTTGTATCACGAGGCCTATTTGGCAACGATATTCAAAGTAACGCCTACACACACAAAAAAAAAAAAAACAAAAAAAAAAAAAAACGTTCATTTAAACTCAAATATAAATAACTGGCGTATAGTGACTGACGATATGGGCTCCGTGCAAACCATTGCAATAACCGCACGCAGTAAACCCAGGCAGTAAACCCGGACTGTGAAACCAGGCTGTAAACCCGGACCGTGAAACCAGGTTGAAACCAGGCCTACCTTATGATGGTGATCTGGAAGTCCTCCTCCGACACGGACCTCCAGGCTCCGTGGAGGAACTCCTTGCACCAGAGGTACGCCTTGCGCTTGGTCTCGGCTCCGGGCTGGTCCGGCCGGGTCACGGCCTCCTTGCAGCCCTCCTCGGACTCGGGCTGGACGTGCAGGGCCCCCTCGGTGACCAGCAGACCCAGGGACATCGAGGGAGAGGACGACACCCCGTTAATGAACTTCGTCTTCATGTTGAACCAAATAGCCTGAATCCCCCCTCCTGAATGAATGACGACCGCGCGGCACTACCTTCTAACGGTTTTTTAATGTGACGAAGCGGCGGATCGGTTGACGGGTGGAGGAAATACACTGCGGATAATTAATGTTTTTATTATTATTTGAACTTGAGACGTAAGTCTGTAGTGGGTATATTCAACGAAGAAGCTCCTGGCCGGAATGACTGTCTGAGACGCCGTCCAGACGTCGTTGTCTAAAAGCAGGAGGCTAGTGTGGCTCGTCACGCGCCCCTTCCCTCCTCTGATTGGTCAAGCCGGTCAACACAGCCCGAAGCCCCGCCCATACTCCAGCTTTCCATCACGCACACGTCCACTCTGTCCTCGTGACACACGGCACAATGGAGTTTGTATGCAGCGCCTGTTTTAATAATAATAATAAATAAATAATACACAATAATAATACATAATAATACATAATAATAAATATATGATAATAAATAATACATAACATTACAAATACATAATAATAAAACATATAATACATAATAGTAATAATAATAATAATAATAATAATGCTCTTTATTGTCCACAACAATTTGTGGAACCACTAAGGCAAGAACGGCGTGAATCCTTACTCCTGGATAATTATTTATCTGTGGCAGGTCCATTTTCTTCAACCGATGCAAAGAAGCATCCTGACCTTCCTCTATAGTTGTATGTAGGGTATCTAAGATAAGTATGTAATCTTAACGGTAATCTAAAGTACACGCATCTAACCGCTCATACTCTCACGCCCCCTGCTGGTACGAACAGGCAGTAAACTGTTATACTTTCAATCTGGAGTGCTGATAACATAATGCTAATCTTAATCAAGGAAGAAGACTTAATCAAGGATGAAGTTCACTGGTGTGAACACAAGTATAGACAGTATGACATGTGAACACTAGTATAGACAGTATGACATGTGAACACTAGTATAGACAATATGACATGTGGACACTAGTATAGACAGTATGACATGTGAACACTGGTATGGACAGTATGACATGTGAACACTAGTATAGACAGTATGACATGTGGACACTAGTATAGACAGTATGACATGTGGACACTAGTATAGACAGTATGACATGTGGACACTAGTATAGACAGTATGACATGTGGACACTAGTATAGACAGTATGACATGTGAACACTGGTATGGACAGTATGACATGTGGACACTAGTATAGACAGTATGACATGTGGACACTAGTATGGACAGTATGACATGTGGACACTAGTATAGACAGTATGACATGTGGACACTAGTATGGACAATATGACATGTGGACACTGGTATGGACAGTATGACATGTGGACACTGGTATGGACAGTATGACATGTGGACACTGGTATGGACAGTATGACATGTGGACACTGGTATGGACAGTATGACATGTGGACACTGGTATGGACAGTATGACATGTGGACACTGGTATGGATAGTATGACATGTGGACACTGGTATGGACAGTATGACATGTGGACACTGGTATGGACAGTATGACATGTGGACACTAGTATGGACAGTATGACATGTGGACACTAGTATGGACAGTATGACATGTGGACACTAGTATGGACAGTATGACATGTGGACACTAGTATGGACAGTATGACATGTGAACACTAGTATAGACAGTATAGACAGTATGACATGTGGACACTAGTATGGACAGTATGACATGTGGACACTAGTATAGACAGTATAGACAGTATGACATGTGGACACTAGTATGGACAGTATGACATGTGGACACTAGTATGGACAGTATGACATGTGGACACTAGTATGGACAGTATGACATGTGGACACTAGTATGGACAGTATGACATGTGCACACTAGTATGGACAGTATGACATGTGGACACTAGTATAGACAGTATGACATGTGGACACTAGTATAGACAGTATGACATGTGGACACTAGTATGGACAGTGTGACATGTGGACACTAGTATGGACAGTATGACATGTGGACACTAGTATAGACAGTATGACATGTGGACACTAGTATAGACAGTATGACATGTGGACACTAGTATGGACAGTGTGACATGTGGACACTAGTATGGACAGTATGACATGTGGACACTAGTATGGACAGTATGTCTGACATGTGGACACTAGTATGGACAGTATGACATGTGGACACTAGTATGAACAGTATGTCTGACATGTGGACACTAGTATGGACAGTATGACATGTGGACACTCGGACATGCAGAGTAACAGATATAAACACTATAGACAGTAGTGTATTCATATTTATACGACTGTACATCTGATAGTGTGAACATCGTATTCGTAATCATACCTCGAGCTGTTACTCTGCATTTCCATATTCACTTTGTGTGCGTGTGAATGTCTTAACATAAGATAACATTAGGATGTGAGTAATTATGACCATAGAAGCATTAGAAAAATATGAATGCATACTGCTGTGTAAATCGTTTTGCATGCACCCGAATTTACGACTCATTGTTACGTTTAGCGTAACCTCCGGCCCTAAAAGGCTGACTCCACTTTTCATTGTACGACCGTTAATATGTCACTTTATTAAGTTTATATCTTACATATCAACGCGCTGATATGTATGTGTGTGTGTGTGTATATATATACACACACACACACACACACACACACAACACATATGATCACATTCATCGGATAGGCATTCAATACCAATTTTGAGCAGGAGTCAGCATCGTTTGAATAATAAATGGCGCAAAGTTTCAAACCAGTACATTTTTGACACCGCCCCGCGGCGGTACAGCGGAAGCCAAAACAAGCATGTCGGGCCGCGCATGTTGATGACGCAACACTCGACAAAAACATCAACAGAGCCCAGCTGTTAGCTTGCTACCCAGACTGTATGCGGTTCAGAAAAACGTTTTTTTTTAGTCACTAAGTAACTCCACATATTTTAATCATCGTACTGTCATCATATCTGCACACGCCTCACATTTACACTGTAACCTCACGTGGACTCCCAGTCACACGGACTGCGAAGTAACGTTTTGTTAGCTGGTTTTAACTCTTATTGTATGTGCATCGAAAGGTAATGCTATATCTTTCTGTTTTAACAGTCCAGTATATTTTGCGGTCCAAATTAAATGACCAAGTCGTGCAAGTAGATAAACGACTTTTATATCGCCCTCATCATTTGAACAACTATAGTATAACAGTGCTTGGTTTATCTTTTAATTGTGACTGTTGCGCGAGCAAATGCTTTTTGTTCAAAGTGATGTGTTACACACAGTGCTGTTAACGATGTGCGACGTCATGATGATAACGAATACATTTTATCCCTTCGCCTTTCTTATCAAGATCCAACAAAACCAGACCTATTTATGGCAAAACTACACCATAAGACGTCAAGGTGCAGAATTTGACCTCCAAATGGCCACCAATATTAAGTCATCAACCATTGGCATGTCACCACGGAAGAGGCCCCTGGTTTCTCTGACCAGCAGGAGGAAAACGGTGGAGGACTTCTTCCCTTTCAACTTCCTACCTGTGGAGTGCCAGCTGCACGTCTTGTCTTTCCTCAATGAGGTCGACAAGTGCAGCTGTGCCATGGTCTGCTCCAGCTGGAGCTGTCTCATCCGCTCCTGGAAGCTGTGGAGGGTGGCCGACTATCGCCGCGGGATCATGCACCTGGGCCAGGAGGGGCTGCTCGTCTCCAACCGAGAGTTTGAGCGGTGGAAAGCCTGGGTTCACCATTACACCCACCACCTCATCTCCCGCCACGCCAGCCTGCTGACCCTGAAGGCCAGCTTCGACCTCGGGGACCGGTGCAACAAATGGGGAGAGCTGTTGAGTCACCTGCTGGATAGCGTCCACTGCATAGACCTTGGCCACCTGGACCTCAACTGGACCTTCACACTTCTCGAACCACTGGACCTCAGGATCCACTCCAGTTCGAGCTCCCACCAGGAGAGCAGCTCCCACCAGGAAAGCATTTGCAAGATGGATCAGGTAACGGAGATTTTGTGTGAATGCATACCTACAACTTTGAGGGACTGAACGCCGGAAAAACAGAAACACAGGCAGTTTTAACGAAAAAGGGTTTTATTTGACCCAAATAATAGAAAAACAGGTAGTAGGAAATAAATACCAAAAATATAAACAAGTTCAAAATAATATAACGATGGGTGAATGAGGCTGAACATACCAGCAGTCAGACAACCAGGAACTGAAATTCAAACGTGACCTCCCACAACATGACATGAGAGAGAATAATGGGTTAAACTAATGACACATGAGTGGAGGAACATAAACTAACGCATTCATTAATAATTTATACAAGTTATAATTAAGGTTATATTGATCTATTAATATATTATATTCATTTATTCCAATAATTATAACTATATAATATTAATTATAAATATATTAAAGATATGCCTATAAACTTAGTCTTTCCATGTCCCCTCTATGAGAAAATTAAATAGGCTCTAGCAATCAGTCCCAATCAGTCAGCCACACCTGTATTTAAACCCAGCTGCTGTAAGGCTTCTCTGACCCTTGGCCACATGCCTTCTCACAGCAGAGGTGAACTCAAATAGAGATACATGTATGTTTTATATAACCAAAAGCATTAATGGAAAGCTACATCGGGTTCTAAGAGTCCCTTTCTATTACCATTGCATAGTTTCATATAACATTCAAGACATAATGTAGAGGGCAAGGCAGACAAGTAGAAATTTGGGTGTAATGGTGTAGGTTGTTTGGTTGCAATATACATTGAAATCCCTAAAGCTTCATTTTAACCTTGAGCTCATGGGAAAGATTTGGACTTGGACACCTCACACTGAGCCTCTCTTTTTACCAGATTGTTATTGAATAAAATGTGAGGCCTTCTGTCCAAAAGTAAGGCCTCATATTCTGCTTCTCTCTGTAGATTGGTCTGGCCAGCTTTCAAGTTATGCAATTGTGTCGGAACCAGACCAATCAGAGGAACTACTGGAGCTGCAGCTACGTGGTTTTAGGGCTTTGTCCAAGTATTGACAATGAGATACGTTGATCTGATTGGTTAAAGTTAGCCTGTTATACAGTGATTGATGGATGGTTCATCCAATCACCTGCCAAATATTTTTTGAAAGTGCCCGCCCTTTTGCAGTTTCCACAGACAACTTCCAAAATGGTTCTGTGAAACGAACCATCTGGTGCATCAGGTTATGTTTGCCATACGTGGGTCTTACTTTTCTTGAATGAGAACAATGCATTCTGTTTTGTGTTTCTTTTGGTGATTGATTCCCAGGTGTCCAGTTTCCAGGAGCTCTTGGCCAAGCTAACCCAAAGCTGCCCCCGCATCTCCAAGATGAAAATGCATTTTGACTGGTCCGACTTGTCCGTCTCGCTGCTCACCCAGTTCCAGCAGCTGCGCGTCCTCGAACTCAAGTACTTCTGGGTCTTTAAAGGGGTCATGCCAGCGACGCTGCAGACGCTGACCAACTCCCTGCCCCACCTGAGATCTCTGACCTTACACATCCTGGTGCCCCTCAGGAACCTGGGCATCTCGTACACGCTGGAGTCGCCGTGCCTTGAGTTCCTGGACGTGTCCCCCAGCCGAGGTCTGGTCTTCTCCTGCCTGAAGCTCCCGGCATTGCGAGAGTTCCGGGCCAGGAAGATTGTCCGCGGTATCACGCTGGACCGCAGGACCAGGTTGAGGATCCAGAGCCGGTGGCCTTGTCTGTATCACGTCCTGCGTGATGGGGCGCCCAAACTCCAGGCGCTCAACAATGAGAAACTCATTCCCACTTGGAGGGACGAGAGCTACAGTGAGCTTTCTGTCCTTCTGCAGCAGTCCTGCTACTGTGTCCAGCATCTGGACAGCTGGCTCTGGTGACACTGAAAACGAGACCAGGCTGTAGCTGCGAGATTACATAAATTATATGTAGGTGTAGGTATTGCATCACCAGTTGTCTTTAACGAGCGCTTATTTGGATGGCTATACATTTCGGCTGCTCTTAGTGTTTTTTTTATTTTAACAGGCATACAATATAAACTTGAATAACGGGGCAAAGGTTCTGCATCGATACAAGCTGCCTAGGGAGTGGGACAAATGGATCAGAATGAATGGTAATTTCCCATCCTGGTATTTTCAATTAATTTGAATGTGAATCTAATTGTAGTACACTTTTAGATGTTTTTATTTTTAAATTGGAATACATATCAAGGAATCCTAGTAGCCATTCTTTTAACATTTTATATTTTATATATAGAGATTGTTTTCCCCCCACATACATGCAATGTCTGTCAGTTGTTCCACGTGGATCAACAAAGCCACGAGTATAGAAATGTTAAGCCCTCTACCAGAAGGTGCAAACAAGACTTAGTAGTGTGTTTTAAATTGACTTGAATGATTGCCTGTAGAAAATTGATTCATGAATCAATAAACAGGCGGCTCTCCTGTGAGAGTGTGGAGTGCAGTGTGAACTTTTCACATGTTCATAATTATTGCAGTAAAAGACCTGAAGCCTTCTCAGAGTGATAGTAATTTTCGGTGAGGTAAACATCATTCTCAATGACCTGCGAAAGAGAATCAATCAACTGTTTAACAGTCCTGGATTTGAAACTAAGGGAAAGCCATGAAGCAGTCCATTCCATAGGGCTAAGCTTTTGCGGGACAGAAACCCAGCACAAAGCAACAGTTTACTTCAACACGGGACATGTGACTCCTGACTGACTGGTCCTTGTGTTTCATCATGCAAATGTTTTTTCCTCCTATAATGCTGATATTGTATACTGTACACCATGTAAACATTGAACAATGGTTATTAACTTAAGGAATTGAAAGACTGCTTATGTGTGAACAGGGTCCAAAATCAACACTGGCCACCAGCCAATGGATGAAAGATTTGACCATTTGGCAGGTAAAAAAAATGCAGGGTTACATAGTAAAACAATTTCTTGGCTTGCACATTTTTTCACTCTGGCAGGTAAAAAGACTTTTGGATCCCGTGTGTCATATCTTCAATAGTATGACTAGCCAGCTGTTCTTACAAGGATCATCAAGTCATCAAGGATCCAATATTTGCGTATGTTTGACTCAATTTTAGTTTTTTAAAATTAATTTCTTTTACCTCAATTTAGTTATTCCAATGATGCAATGGGTAACTGATTAAAACAATCGGTTATATGACATTTAGTAAATCACAACAGCAGCCTGACAATGTTGTATTCTGCCATGGCTGAACAATCAACTCCATTCACAGTTTCAGAGTCTTGAAGTGTGTGATGTCATTCCTATGTCTACCTATTTTAATCCATATTTGTTTGCCTCCTTTGCACTATGCATAGCATCTTGCTGTTCTTCTTTCAACCAACAGAGGTCATTGTTGAAAACGTTTAGTTCAGTCACCAACGTTTATGTCCTTCAGCTGTGTTTACATTTGCACTGGTGTATCATTTTGTCTTGGACCAAGGAATTCTCACAAGGATTTGCCTCAATGACCATTGACTTTATGTTGAAACATTTCCAATATTTGTGTGTTATTTATGCTAGTTGGACTATAGAAACTAATTTTGACAGTTTGGGTTTCATAATTAAAAAAAAGCATAAAAACTCAAACTTTGTCTGTGTAAGATGTTGCACAAAAGCTGTTAAAGCTGAATATGACGGTACCTAAATGGATTTCCCCTCCAGATTTGAAATCAAACTCTTGCTTTTTTCAACTGACTCCCTCCAGAACTGTTAAGTTTGTGTGGTGCGTTACAGAAACTGATGCTAACAATGTTGTAGCTGAACTTCATCATCGTCAATGTGATGACAGAATCTCCCCTCTTAACAGAAACACCAATCCAACTTCTCAATTCAATCAATTCAATCAATTCAACTTTATTTCGCCATGTATACAGATACTACTTCTCCATGCAGGCAACACACAGTAAAACAGAAAGACAAAAACACAATACAAGGACAAACAGTACCATTATGAGCAATAAATTAATAGGAATGGAGTGCAGTGTTAAATAAAATTAAAGTGCAATGGAGTCCACGTTTAAGAGAGTTATTTAGGAGGGCTACTGCTTGGGGGGGGGGGGGGGGGGGGGAAACTGTGGAGGTGGCGTGATGTTTTGGACATAATAGCCCTGTACCGCTGTCCAGAGGGGAGAAGATTAAACAGACTATTGGCAGGATGAGAGGGGTCGGCCGCAATCTTCACAGCTCTGTTAATGGCCCTGGAGCTGTGGAGGTCCATGATGGGGGGGCAGGGGGCAGCCGATGATCCGCTCTGCTGACGACTCTTTGTAGCCTGGCCTTTGCGCAGGCTGACGCAGAGGCAAACCAGACCGTGAGGGAGGATGTTAGCCCACTCTCAATGACTGCTCTGTGGAATTGTACCATGATGGGGGGACTGACCTGTAATCCTTTCAGGCAGCGGAGGAAAAACAGGCGCTGCTGGCCTTTCTTCACTAGTTGGGGGATGTTAGTGTCCCATTTGAGTGTGTTGGTGATGGTTGTGCCCAGGAACTTAAAGTGCTCTACCACAGTAACGGATGAGTTGTTAATGACCAGAGGAGGATGAGTCGGGGGGGCTTTTTGCGGAAGTCCACTATCATCTCCACTGTTTTGTTGATGTTAAGCTCCAGGTTACTGACTGCACACCAGGACTCCAGGAGACTGACCTCTCTGCGGTAGGCTGACTCGTCGTTGTTGGAGATGAGACCTATTATGGTGGTGTCGTCCGCATATTTGATGGTTTTGACAGAAGGGTCTCCAGAGGCGCCGTCATTGGTGTGCAGGGAGAAGAGCAGGGGGGACAGCACACAACCCTGGGGGGCACCGGTGGTAACTGTGCGGGGCTGTGAGAGATGTGGGCCCGGCCTGACATTGGTCCTCCAACCCCATTGGTTTCTCATTGCGAGGACAAATATGTTGTTCCTGTTGCAAATCATGTGATGATGTGGTTTACAATTTGGCAATTCTTTTATATTCCACTGCCACCGGTGCATTTCCTCCCTGACACCCTCTCCCCTCCTCCTAGCAAGTTCCTTTTGTAAGCCCATTTTGTCCTGTGAGGTCAGGACGATCGAGGCTGTGAGCAGTCAGAACTATAGGTACCTGTGGTAAGGGTCTGTCTTACTGGTGGAAGGTGGAGGAAGGCACACCACAAGGACTCGGGGCCTGGACCCTGAGACCTGCTTTGAGCATATTGTAGTGACCCTGAACTTCAGTTCCAACCTGTTATCACGAAACCAGACTGGTTTGCTGCTATCACATATCCTAAGACTCCTGTAGAACCTCCTTCTCATACCTGTATAGAAAGTCAGATATTTGACCTTTGCTGTTGTATATTAAATCATTAAATACATAGATTACTGTATTATATTAAAACCTAATATATGAGTGTAGTGTATGCACAATTGTGTGCTCGAATGCACATGTGCAGATGTGCGGGTAACGGTTTAGGAGGGGTGTTGTGAGAGTGTTGCTGGAGATTTATCCAACCCCTGGATTAGTGGCAGGACTACGCTAACCACCACCAGATGTGGGAGTACACAATATGACGCATTATCAACAAGTCCAATGACCATCTAACCCTCCTACAATATACATCTTACTCTTTGCTCCTTCACCAATCTTCCGGTTAATGCTTAATCTGCGTTTGAGCATTTAATTACAAAGGCCAGGCCCCATTTATGGTTGGGAGGTCCTCTGGAAGCAGATACGCTTTGAGCATATTGTAGAGAAGGAGAAGGTGTGCAGGTCATTTTAGTGGACCAGCTGTGCATTTTTAACAGCCAAAGAGCAGGAGCTTCTGGTACACACTAAAGCCACAGAGGAAGAAGCCAACATGGGAAAAGAATTACACATGTCCAAGCCCTTCGCCGTCATGGCGGTCGCCATGACCGTCTCTGCCGTGACGGGAATCATCACAATGATAATTTTGTACCAGATTCAGATCACCCCGCTGAATCCGACACCCCGGCCGACCCCCCTACCCACAACAACGCTCCCCACAGGCCCGCCGCCCAGCATGCGGCTTCCTGGGAACCTGGTACCCAAAAGCTACCAGCTCTACTTCCAGCCTCACCTGTACTCCAGCATTGACCTGAGCGATGTCAACGCAACGGAGCAGAATCTGACCTTCACTGGGAACTCCACTGTGGTCTTCCAATGCGTCCAGAAAACCAAGAGCATCTTCCTCCACAGCAACAACCTGACACTGCTGGAGCTTTACGTGACAAACGTGGACACGAAGAAGATCGTCCCCCATTTAGACTACAAGGAATACGACGACGGCACACATTTCCTTGAGGTTCAGATGACCGACGCACTCACAGACGGAGGGAATTATAGTCTGTTTGTGGCTTTTCAGGGCGAGATACAGGACGACCTGTCTGGAATGTATGTAAGCACCTACAACGAAGACGGCCTAAAGAAGTAAGTGAGAAAAACACATTTCGTATACCGGGGCGCTTTGTAAGTGACATCGATGTTTCGACGGGTCAATATAGTGGCAATATGTACGGCAATTGCCATTTGTATTCTCAGGTATTAAATCAGAAAGCAATTTATAGGAGTGTGTGTGTGTGAGAGCGAGAGAGCGAGAGAGAGAGAAAGAGAGTTGAGGAAATAACAATGAAGGCAATGGGGGTAAAACATAATGCCGCTGGCCCACTCTGGTCTCTGATTACCTCACGTGAGGTTCATGTTTAAGTGATTCCAGACGTGGAGCAGTGTAAGGTACAAACCGCCTGGATGTTGGCTTCCTTCCCGGCGCGTTCCCTTCCCACCTGGGCTTTGCCTTGTGTTCGATCTGTATCTTAGCGCTTGTTAAAGCTCTGTCCAATGTTATTATAGTAGAAACGGTTACAAAAGATAAATGACACCTCAAAAAAACGCCGCAATTAAAATGGAATGCAAACAACCTAATAGTGAAGGTTGTTAGTCAAACCAAAATTATGTTATTCCGTGTTTTTAATGGTTTTTAATGACATTTTACTGTTTGTTTAATTCAACAACTAAAATGTATCGTCCCTGTATGCCTCAAGTTTTTTCATGGTCTGAATTTAATACTCCATCTTATATTGTCTAAACTTTGGATACATATGTATACACCAATCTATAATTGATAATTGATGTCAATTGTATTATTATTTGTTAGATTGTTATTAATATCCACAATTGAATTCATTTCAGACAAGGTGGTGTACAGAGTATAAAGATATAAGGAATAGGAATTGTTTGTTAGAAACATGTAGAAAATAGTGATAATCATGTGATAATGATTGACGGTAAACTTGCTGATGCCCATAAAGTCACAGATATAAAATATTACATATTCACACGGAACCAAACCCTATGAGAACAGGCTATTCCCTATTTCCCCATTCCTTGTTCAAGCAGAGGTTACTTGTTGTTAGCTTCGTTTTCAATTGAGTCGTCTCTAGTTGGCCTACCGCTGTGACTGGACTCACTTAAAACGACACATGCTACATGAAAGTTTAATGTGGTGTGATGGCAGCTTTAACAATTGGTCATGAATATTATACATCTTGACGTATCAACTCAAGTCAATTCTATTTGCATAAGCCCTTAATCACAGTCTCAAAGGGCTTCACAGGCCACATTTTACGGCACCCCCCCTGCCCCCTAGCCCTCCAATGAGCAAGGACAAACTCCCTAATACTAATAATTATAACTCCCTTAGTAATCAAGGAAGAAACCTTGAGAAGGAACGCAGAGTTTTTCATTGATAGAACCGTATATACAGGAGGTGCTGGTTAGTGGGTAAGCATATAACATATATATGACATCTGACATATCTATGACGTATCTGTGACATATCTACAGATACGTTGTCGCCACCCAATTGGAGCCCACCGATGCCAGAAAAATGTTTCCTTGTTTTGACGAACCCGCGTTGAAGGCTACATTTGACGTCACTATTATCCACAGACTGGACACCACTGCTCTGGGAAACTGGGACAAAAAGCTGGGTAAAAAAAGAAGATGAAAATACTAATACAAATATGCACTCGTGCTGACTTATTGTTTGAGAGTATTGTATCCTCTCAAACCGTTTTAGGATGTACATTTTCTGTAAATGGTGATTGGTGAGTTCACCAACAATTCTCTCACTTTCCATTGTAGACTTGAAAAACATTATCGATGATGAGTGGAAATACACCAGATTCAATCCCACAAAGCTGATGTCCACATACCTGCTGGCCTTTGCAGTCTCAGAGTTTCCTTTTACATCGGGTGACCCCACCAGCCGAGTAGATATCAAAGTAGGTTTGCCATGACTTCCAAAATTATCGATATAACGTAACGATCATTTTTTGTACATGAGTTAGTCATAGTAGTATTTTTAAACACTATTTCTGAATTGAGTTGCTGTATGACACTACTAACCCACACTATAAAAACAAGTACCAGTTGATACAGTTCAGCCCACTTTAGATAGGCCACTTTATTTACAATGGTGATAACCAATCGGTAGCCAAGCAATAGTGTATTTGTTGATTGTCAACAGAAGAGAAACCGGAAGAGAAGTTCCAGGTTTAATTCCTAACCTTCACTATTCATCAGAATTTCATGATGGCACAAAATATATGAGCATATCTTTGGGGTTGATGTATAGGCTACTGATCATTGAGATCTTGCCCTCTATAGATAGGATTTTACAGTGGACAATCCACAAGCGACAGAATCACCAATCATACCTCACCTTTAAAAAAGAGCCCTGTGTACAGGTTATAGACCCTTTATAAATCATAATAATTACTTACAACCCAGCATTTTTGCAGAATGACGAATGAAGTCCAAATAATCACAACGTACTCTAAACTGCAGCACATACATTGAACCTATATGTGTACACCTGCTTAGGCTATATTGTATGTGAGTATATGTGTTTCTTCATGCAGACGTATGCTCGGAAAGATGCTATTGAAGCTGGACAGGCTGATTATGCAGTCGGTATCACTGGGAAGCTTCTCAAGACCTACGAGGAGCACTTTGGCATCAACTATGTTCTTCCAAAGCTTGGTAGGACACAGGATCATGCACTTGTATGAAGATGGGATAGCTGAATGGTTGAATTATATATATATCTATATATATATCTATATATCTATATATCTATATATCTATATATATATATATATATATATATATATATAACGAGGTTTACGAAATGTACCTTTAGAAATGTGTACTCTATTATTGGTATTATTATTGGTATTACTGGTTCAGAGAAACCACCTTGCCTGTCAACCTCAGGTGTGTGAAATGCAACCCTTCTCAATGGTGGAGAAACGTAGGGGGGAGGGGACGTTATTTTTAAATTTTAGTTTAATTCTTTTTCTCTCTCTCTCTCTTAAATAGGGTCATCTTTAAATAGGGTCAGGACACATTTGAATGATTCTTACCAGACTCTTCTTTGCGCTATCCCCCAGACCAGTTTGTGGTGCCGGACCATCGCGCTGCAGCCATGGAGAACTGGGGCCTGATCATGTACCAGGAGTCATCAATGCTTTACGACAAGAAGAAAACATCGCTGTTGCAAAAAGACTGGATTGCGGATGTTGTTGCACACGAGCTGGCCCACCAGGTCAGAGAGCTGAAGTGACTTATCACACACACACACACACACACACACACACACACACACACACACACACACACATACATACATACATAAAAATAAAAATATATATAAATATATATATTCTTCTCCCTCACTAACAGTGGTTTGGAAACCTAGTGACGATGAGATGGTGGAATGACGTTTGGCTGAATGAGGGCTTCTCCTCCTACATGGCCAACCGGGCGGTCGCCCAGGTGGAACCTGACTGGAACATGGTAAGGATGGACAGACGGATGTTGTTCATAATCAACATTTCTTTCTCACATCCTTCTCAATCTTTTCTTTTATAAATGACGTTTTTAGTTTTTAGTTTATATTTGTAAAGAAAATAGTCCACGTGCAACGGAAAGGCTGCCGGCCCGTTCAGCCGCGGCCCACTTACTGCCGAGTAGTTATGGAGGAGACAGGTGATTAGTAATTAGTCAGTCCCCGCCCCTTACTCACCTGCCTTCTCAACGGGCGCCAAGAGCCCCACCCCCTCCTCTCTCTCCCCCTCCACAATATATATATATATATATATATATATATATATAGTGTAATAAGATGGAAGATCCTATATATTCATCACTTAAAAATGATTTGTGCCCGCAGTCAGTCTTGTGATGCGGATTGTTTTAAAAGTCTATCTGTGTCTATGTTGCCTCCTGTTTTGCATTTCCCCAGAAAGAAATTCTGGAAATGCACCAGCGGCAAGATGCATTCGAAATAGACGCTCTGAACTCCTCCCATCCGCTCAGTCCCCCGGCGAACCAAATCCAGACGACGGGTGAGATCGGCGAGATGTTCAGCACTATCACCTACTTAAAGGTAGGTCCTGTGACACATAGAGACGTGTAGAGGCGGGTCAGCAGCACTGTGGAAGGGTGTTTCACATGGGAGGTGTTTGACATTGGGGGTCAAAATATGGTGATGTCGACTGGTGAACCGACGCCCACTCCATCTTGTCTCTGCAGGGCGCCGCTGTGTTGACGATGCTGGCAGGCTATCTGACTGAGCGAGTGTTTGATGCCGGGATCAAAGTAAGGAATGACCTCTGACCTCTGTCTGCTAGGATCTTTGTCGGGAAATGGCGTCAAACCAAAATGATATTTGGATGTTTTAGGCTTAAGGCCACTAACAACGTTTGGATGATATCTATCCAGTCGGTGTAAAAGCCCATGCAATCTTTACTACTGTTGAATGTGCAAAATGGATAGCTTCCCCTTCCCTTCAAGGCAGAGTGTACAGAAGTTTAATGCTTCAGGAATCGGTTGTCATGTGAATATGTATTCCCTTTATTCATTCCCCTCATCTCTCTCTCTCTCTCTCTCTCTCTCTCTCTCTCTCTCTCTCTCTCTCTCTCTCTCTCACTCTCACTCACTCACTCACTCACTCACTCACTCACTCTCTCTCTCTGTTCATGGTAGATGTATCTCAAGGAATTCGAGTTTAAGAACACCGAAACACAAGATGTGTGGAACTCTATGCAGAAGGTAACAGAGATTTGTTTTATGTTTCTTTTATGCTAACCCGTGTCCACACTGTAAGCATGCAAGTATGTAATGATGATGTCCTGTGACAGTTTTATGAGTATGCTTAGCATGGCACAGTAGGTTAAAGTCTTAAAGTTATGTTTTGTTTTTGTTTTTTTCAGGCTGTAGATGAAGCTCATCTAAGCGGAATTAATGTTACTGAAATGATGAACACATGGACCAAACAGATTGGATTTCCTGTCGTCACCATCAACACCACCGAAGGAGAGGCCTACCAGAAGCAGTTTACACTGAGCCCAGCCACAGAGGCTGGGTATGTTCACAATGTCTGCTTAGAGAGTTGAACTCCCACCCATAGCATGATAAAATTGCCAATAGTGCCTCAGAAAATGTTTCAAGGATATGAAGCTTGAAGATGGCTTACTGTTCATATAATAACACAACAATGCAAAATGCGTGATTGTATTTGCCAGGCACATACTTTGTTGCTTAAAATATGACACTGATACAATTCGCCATGCTAAAAAAATGCCTTGTGATACATTATACATTAGGCTTTCAGATTGCACCTTTATTGTGATGGAACCGTGACAAGAAGGATAATGATAACTTCCAAATATTTCATGTGTGTAATTTGATCCATAACTGTAAATTACCACTCATGTTTTATAATTGCTTTTGTTCACCACTACAAAACATGCATGTTACACGATTTACCATGATTATATCACTCTATTTTGTTTATTTTGCCGCTTTTGCTTTTGTCAAATGTTGTTGTTGTTTATTTGTTTGTGTTATTCATCCCATTCATTTAGTCGGGTATGGCACATCCCAATGAGAGTTATGTCAAAGACATCTGGACCCTTACCTGTCGTGCTGAATAGCGATCGCCCAGGTAACCTAACCTACACATACAGTTCTGCTTAAACATCTGCTGGTCTTCATCACAATGCATTTAACGCTTGGGTACACATTCACAAGTAATATGAATGACAATATGAAAGTACACTCACTTTTAACAATGTGTCCTGGTTCAAGCACCTAAGTGTAAAAAGCAAGACAAAGCTTTCTAGAGTAGTGAAACTGCTGGGCAGTACAATTACAGGCTGAAAACAAACCCCACTGTTCTATCACCATGCAAGCAGTTTTACAGGCTTGAAGTGGAAAAATGACTACAACTGCAAAATGACTGCAACCAACTTTTAAACCACCACATTCAGCTGCTGCTCTCAGTAATAATAATATTAATAATAATAGTTATTATTATTATTCTTATTATTATTATTATTATTATTAGGGTGGAATACATTTTCTGTATTATACATCGGCTTTTAATTTGTTCAAATTCACGTTAATAACAGCTCACCCAAAAGGCCTTCAAGACAAATTATCAGTATCTGCACACCACATCATGTGCTTATTCCTGTGCACCATGCTGTGTCATCACATCAAATGGCAACATCTCACCACCTGCCTGTAATAGCCTGACATAGATATAAGACCACACATCTCAACCCTTCTTAGGGCAAAAGTGATTTAAAAGACTTAAATATGGACTGTACCAGAAGCAACATTATATTCTGCCTTCCCTTCCAGTACATAAGGATGAATTCCGCTCCAAGAAAGGAGAGTGGATTCTGGTCAACGCTACTGGGTACTTCAGGGTTAACTACAACCCAGAGAACTGGAGGCGCCTCTTGGATCAACTAGAGATGGACTACACTGTAGGTACCATGCTGTTAGTTGGCAAACGTTGCAGTAGGTCGACCCAACTTTATGTGGATTCAGCATTGACAATGTTTCTGTTTGCAGGTCATAGCAGTCATGGAAAGAGGACAACTTATTGACGATGCCTTTAACCTGGCAAGGTAACGCCACTTTCCCAAAGGAAGGGGTCAATATTTGTTCACAATGATATTATTTATATTAGATAGATATTATATTAGATATTATTTTTTGATCGATCACAAAATATGTCATCAGTTGTATTTATTGGCCATCAATTCTAGGGTACTTATAGTATGTTTTTCAAAGCATCTTAATAAAAACCTGGAAGAAAGATGATTAGATTATTAGAAAGACTGAAGAGTATAAGTTGTAATAATAACAAGTGTAAAAACTAAATACAAAATTGGATGAAATTGCATCTTGGATCATCCTCAGGGCCAAACTTGTGAACATCACACTTGCACTAAATACCACTCGGTTCCTTCAAAACGACACAGAGTATCTCACCTGGGAGGTCACAATCAAGAACCTCAACTACTTTGTTGACATGTTTGACCGCTCCATAGTCTATGGACCCATGCAGGTTTGTGTGAACACACACACACACACACACACACACACACACACAAACATGGCCAGGCACTCAAGCAGTTCAAGCAGTATTTCAAAACACATGTTCCCATTGCGCCAGCCTCACTCTCACTATTAAGTTAATGGTGAAGATGATGAGGTCCCATGATGCAGCACATCAGAAATGAGACAATGCCACTTGTACTTCCTTCCTAACATTAAGGGAAGGAAGACTAAGAGTACAATCTAAGAGAAATGCAATGATTTCCCCCTACGTAGGAAATGTGGAAGTATGGAATCATAATGACATTATTATTACGGTCTTTCTTTCTTTCTGCAGGTATATATGCGAAATCTGGTCTGTCCGCTGTATACATTCTTCCAGAACTACACGGATAACTCATCGATTCCAACCGACCGTTCTCAGCAGTAAGATATGGTCTATCAATGTTTGTGACAATCTTGTGATGAAACCTGATAAGCTTTCCACGCACACAAAAAGACTTTCTGCTCCCAGGCCTCCCTAATGCAAGTTTGCAATCTTATGAAGGAACAGAAATAGACAGTTGATCTGTTCACATACAATGCAGCCCATCAAAATCTTGACATCGAAAACAAACACTATTTTAAAAAATCTGTGAATCTGTAAGTAATAAAATAGGCAGTTATATAGAACAACACAGCACACCCGCTCAAGGTCCAAAATTATTAGTATTTATCTTTTAGTGCGGGTGTGCCCCTTGATGGTGTGGTGTAACTTGAATTAGTTTCGCGGTGCGAGGGAAACATTCACAAACACTGACACTTGTGTAGTCAACTGTTATTGATGCAATTAATAGTCATGTGTGCTATTTTAATTGGCTATTTGCGCACGACCCAGTGAGGTAGATGTTACATTGGAATGTGAATAACCCACAGGGAAAATCAGGTGAATGTTATCAACATGGCCTGCTCCAACGGGCTGCCAGCATGCCAGAAAATGGCTCGCACGATGTTTCGTCAATGGATGAACAATGAAACCAACAACAGGTAAAAACTAGCTAGCATTCAATTCAGTATGGGCCATTACACACACACACACACATATGCACAAACGCACATACACACACACACACACACACACACACACACACTTTACAAAGTATTATAATGTAAAGTGAAGTTTCTGTTTCTGTGTAAGTTTTAAAACAACATTTTAAATCGTGAGATAGAAAAGTATGTTATGTGATGTTATATGCAAATGATATACAAGTTCTATATGTTCATGTGCATGAAATATGCCTTCATCTACCCGTGTGTGTGTGTGTGTGTGTGTGTGTGTGTGTGTGTGTGTGTGTGTGTGTGTGTGTGTGTGTGTGTGTGTGTGTGTGTGTGACAGAATCAACCCCAACCTGCGGTCTGCCATCTACTGCCAGGCGGTGGCTGCTGGTGGGGACAAGGAGTGGGAGTTTGCATGGAAAATGTACAAGAATGCCACCATAGACCAAGAGAGAGACCTCCTCACTCATGCACTCTCCTGCACCAACAAGATATGGCTGCTTAGCAGGTGGAGTACATAAACGGGGTCTATATTCAGAAACATCACCAATAAATGTGTCAGGGATTTAAAAAATGAACATTAATTCATTTAATTTATTTCTAGATTTCTATTTCCCAGCATGTCAAGTCAACCACTTAAATGCCATATCTAGCAAGGCTGTCAATTGGTTTGATGATCAGGTGACTCTTCTCTGTCTTCCTCTTGTTCCCTTCAGGTTACTGGAGTACACTCTGGACCCTGAGAAGATCCGTAAGAGTGACGTTCTTGAAATCATCGCCGCTGTTGGCAGCAACGCGGTGGGGCAGTCCCTGGCGTGGAACTTCCTCCGATCCCATTGGCTGGTCCTCCGTAACGAGTACGTTGTCCCTCCTGATTCTCCCAAAAGTGTCGAGTCACTGTCTGTATAATCCTGTTCTAGCGTGTTGCTGAGACAGTCTATGTGTGATTGTATATAAATAGACGTTATTGTAATATTAAATGTGAAGTATTGCGAGACAAAAATGCACTAATAGGTGTTGTTCCAAACACCTACAGCACCTCGTGTTATTTTCCAGAAATGATGCTCTCAGGGTAGCCTTAATTGTTGCTGCTGTCACTGCACATTAGTTTTTATTATCTTTATAGTTTCCACCTAAGTCTCCTAGTGATAAGGTAGAAGGAGCCGCTTGAATAAGCCATAAATCGCCATAAAATATTGTATTACGTCGAAGCCATAGCTGTTATAATTAACTGTAGTCGTCAGGTGCAAAGGTCTTCAAATCAGGGCTGATTATTATCTCTCCTGTAATGTTTCACAACTGTTTATTAGGTTACCAGGAAATGTATTTACTGTTTTTTATACATTCTAACACTTGCCACTTAGTTGGGAGCTTTTGCCTTAACCTGTACATCGTCACGAAAGCCATAAAACCATGAATCTTGTAGGCATATCAACTTTAATTTTCTGTAAAATACGTATAAATATATATTCGTATTTTGAAAGATTTTGGCATCTCAACAATTTTTTTTAAAAGAATGTGTCTTGTGTACCACATGCAGTCAATGTTTAGTGATTATATCATATCCTTATTGTAGCAGTAGACTCTGCCACACACCACATCAGTGGCTTTTGCTGGGGCCCTCCGACACAGGTTAAGGTTGCGTTGAATATGCATTTATTGCAGCTGGCAAGATGTAATACGCCGAGCAGATGTAACATGCTGTGCCATGACAGTGGCTCTCCCCTGAATGTGTGTTGATAGCTGGTTTATCCTGGGTGCCATGACTACTCCCCACCCAGCCTGAGTCCATTCAGTCTGACTCAGGCCAGGTGAGGCTGTAAACCAACTATCAACCACACACACGTCACTTTTTTATTGAGAAATACATTTGTTTAATTTTAGGACATTTTCATTTCCTGAAAGGGTTTTAAACCAACAAGTATTCAAGCAATTGACACGTGTTTCCTGTCCATCCTCTCTCGTAGCGATAGACTAGGTCCGAGTTATGTACTTAAGGATTTGGCCAGAAGGTTCTCCACAGAAGTTGAACTCCAGGAGGTAAGGACGTATTACATTTTGATATTATATTTTTATGTACAATATTATGAATTCATGACTCATTCACATTTCAGACTCAATATCTTTTGTTGCAAACCAGATACAGAGTAATAGTATTTAGATGTAATGTAGGCTATCAAGTGTAGTCATTTTCATATAAGGGCTATAACTTATGGACATATTGTAATGTGTTTTGTGTGTTTAATGCATACAGCTGAAGCAGTTCCAGATGGCAGAGAATGCAATGGAGAGCAGGCTTATGAACCAGGCCATTGAGCAAACCGAAGCCAACATCCAGTGGGTCAAGGAGAACAAGCAGACAGTACTGAATTGGTTCATGGCAAATCTGTCTCCAGGGAATAGTACACCATGTTATTTAGAAACCTTTGTATAGAACTGAACTGGACACTTTAAGAAAGCCTCAGCCTAAACATAGAAAAGACAAGAAATTAACATCGACTTTTCACGCAGTCCTATTACGTCCGTCACAATAGAATCAAATTCAAAAATGTAATTGGTTGCACATCTTCAGTCTCCATGCAGACTTTCAATGATCCCTTCAAATCCTGAGGCGTCAAATCACATTTGATGCCTCATTTATACTCGTTTGCTTGGCAATACAAAAATGCCATTTTGTGCCGTCATCAATGATTCCAGGAAGCTAACGAGGAGTTGTAATCCATAAATTGAGAGGATGAACTTCGTCTTCGGGATCAATAACGTATTTATCTTTATATTGAGACACACAGGTCTAAGTCCAGCATCCAACAAAATGTGTAATTGAGAATACTGACTAATTGCAAAGGGTACATCTTTTGACTAATTGCAAAGGGTAAATCTTACAATGTAAGATTGTGTTTGTTGAATGACTGGAATATGTCTGTAGAATGTTAAAATATATCTTGTCATGTACTGAGGTAAAATATTAAACCTGCACTTTGTCACTGTAATGAGTGCATTTACACACAGTGCAGTTATAAGTGCCTATTTATGTGTTTGAAAGACATATCCCTAGCTTTAATCTTCAAAGACATGAAGAGAATGTTTTTTTTTATTGCATTTTAAGTGTAAGAAATGTTTGGTAGCAATTAACTAAAATGTGTTAGGATGAATTAAATGAAAGAATTGATATATATAACATTTTTAATAAAAGTTGTTACTGATGTGTAAAATAAAGTTCATAGTGTGTGTGTGTGTGTGTATAAAATTAGTCAATATAATACTATTGTTTAACAACACTGTCAATTAAAAACCTGTGAAATTAAAACAGCACCTGTGGCTATTCATTCTCCACTCAGCTTTCCCTGTGTTTTTATGACCAGTATATCTAGCCAGTTACAATATTTGCTGCCCTATCCAACTTCTCTATATAGCTTCTTCCTGAAATCATATTTCCCGTAAGCCTAAGATTCTCTACAACTTCAAGTGAAATCTCAGTGTGGGCGATATCTATCACATATAAATTTATTATATTTATATTTCCACATCAGTTTCATAAACCTCCCTTTCATAGCTTTGCTGTCCGGGCCTCCAGTCAATGCTATTTGTATTTTTATGAAAAATGAAATCTTATTGGTCCTATCATTATCGCACCAGATGCAACCCACAGTACAAGAAAGAAGATGAAGAAGAGTGGGAGAGGAAACAGGGTTGCTCACACCAGAGAGAAAGGCTTCTTTTTATATTTATATGCTCATATCCAGAGGCGAGTCAGCCAGCGGTCCATAAGGAAATAGCACAGGAAACGGCTATGGCTTGTATTCCCGCTTCAATCATCCTGGGAAACAGAAAGTACAAAGATATGTCAAGTCATGGACTCATGGGCATAAAATGCAGATAATCATTTCACAATCCCACCAGCTTTCTCCACATATTTGCGTTACAAAGGCAGCTGAAACAGCTGTATAAGTAAGGATACTAAACCGCTATACAGCTACACACTCAAACTGTTGAATACTGAGGGAATACTCAATGATGGCGATACGTTAGATTTACACTAGTATGGTGCTTTTACTAACAAAAAAAAAAAAAGCACACTATATGTAAAATAGACCCTTTTCATAGTGGTTTCATTGTAGGACAAACAGGTGTCGCTCATAACACTAACTATTGGTTAGCTATTAACCAGGGCACGGCTTGCAGACTGGAGTGGATAGCTGGTTTACAGCCTCACCTGGGGCCTCATTTATAAAACTCTGCGTGAAACCCTCCGTAGAACATTGCGTACGCCCAAACCTCAGAATGTGCGTACGCACAAAAACATTCCAATTTATAAAACCTTGCTGCGCACACCTGACTGTACGCACTCTTCTCGTTATAAATACCAACGTGCGTCTAATTTGGCGTGCGTGCACGAGCGCTCTGCTCCTCCCAAGTCCATCCCTTAATAGTCCTTAAAAGGTCAATGCTAATTAATCACTTAATATTTATAAGTAGGAAGGAGCCTTTTCTGACCAATCATTAGACGGAAAAATGGATGCACCGCACGTCTATTTTGTGGCTTATTTATCAAGCTCATTATTTAAATGTTTAAGTGATACAGTTGGTCTGGCCGAGGATTGTGATTTGAAAGGGCTGTAGTGTGTTGAACATAATTTTGCTTTAATTCATATTTCATAATGGGTGCTTTTCATAAAATAAATATATAAATGAATAAATAACTCATATGTGGTGCGCAATGTGCGTTGGGTCCGCAATGAGCTCCGGGGGTTACAGCATCTTCTTCTTCTTTTGGCGTTATTGGCGGTTTGCAAACACATAGTGCATTACCGCCACCTTCTTCCTGTGGTCCTCTCCGGAGTTCACTGTTTGAAAAACTTTGCGGGAGCTTTACTCCAGGGTGAAAGGATGCGTAGAACTGCGCACTCTTTTCCGCAAGGTTTTTTTCTATAAATCACGACGTTGGCGGTGAAAGATGCGTACGCACATTTCATCCCTGTTTCCGCAACATTTTTGTGCGCAGAGACCTTTATAAATGAGGCCCCTGGCCTGATTCAGACTGATTAGACTCTGGTGGCTGGGTGGGCTGAGCAATCATGACACCCAGGATAAACCAGCCATCACCACACACACTCACAGGAGAGAGAGCCACTGTCATGGCAGCATGTTACCAAATCTGCTTGGCAAATACCATCTCCAATAAATGCCTTCTACAACATCTACCACTTAGCGTGTGATACTGGGGAGGTGTAGAGGCAGTGGGGTCTGGGGGTTGTTTTTATTTTAATTTTAGTTATGGCAACCCTGTAAAGAGTCCAGGTTTTGTGTAGGTGTTGAGAGTTCAGTTTATAGTTTTGTTTCTGCTTGCTTGGATGGGGGAGGAGGCTGATGCAGGGATTCTCCCCAGCATCAATTTAGTGTTGGGGGGGTGGGGGGGTTATGTGGACTGTGTGTGGTTGATAGCTGGTTTACAGCCACACACACACCCAGGAGAGAGACACTGTCATGGCAGCATGTTGCATCTCCCCTGAGTGTGTGTGTGTGTGTGTGCTGATAGCTGGTTTATCCTGGGTGTCATGATTGATCAGCACCACACGTGTGCAGCCCCACCCAGACCCAGATTCTAATCAGTCTGACGCAGGCCAGGTGAGGCTGTAAACCAGCTATCAACCACACGCACTGCACACAGACAAAAACTAGTGAAGATAACACACATTGACCATTGCTGGTGCTCTGACGCACACAAATGAAACACCTTCCTTCCTATACCCAATGTTAATGTTGGGGGGCTACACCTGTGTTTACCCTGCTGTGTAAGAGTCCATGGTCAATGTGCGCCATCTTCACCAGCACAGTCACTACCCATGCCCTGGTACGTAAAAGTAGCAGACCCGTAATCAGTGTTACGAGCGACACCTATCTTTTGTCCTACGATGATGCCTCTGTGAAAAGGGTCTAATGGTACTCCATTAAACTCTGTTTCGTTTACCCATTCGTCCTCCTCCGCCCCCTGTCCCTCTCCGCTGTTCTTCTGCGCACCGCCTGCCCCGGCCTTGTTGGCCATAATCTTGTCCGTCCATGATGCGCCAGCACTTTCATCTCCAGCGAAATTACACTTTGTTACAGTACCGGCGTCCACTTGGGCCAATGAGACTGGAAGCACAGATTGTACACAGCGGTCAGTCACACAGCAGATTTGTGAA
This sequence comes from Merluccius polli, assembly GCA_030340625.1. Classification (NCBI taxonomy): domain Eukaryota; kingdom Metazoa; phylum Chordata; class Actinopteri; order Gadiformes; family Merlucciidae; genus Merluccius; species Merluccius polli. Next base: position 10,247 of record JAOPHQ010004599.1, on the reverse strand, counting down.
CACACATTTTCTAAATTACATTGCAACCATAGCAATGGTTTCCAACCTGGGGGTCAAGACCCCGTTGAAATCGAAAAACATGTTTTCAATTTTAAGAGTGAATCAAAGATCATACTTTGTGTTCCCCTGGGTAGGTTATTAGATAACAAAATAGTCGAAACAAAAGCCAATAAAAAGAGGTTGGAAACCACTGTTTTACAGAAATAGTTTGTTTGGCTATTATCTGATCACATTTAAGTGTAGACTAAAAAGTGTAAACTGAACCAAACACTACAACTAACACCGTGTGTGCGGTTTACATACGCTGGATTCAATCTGTCGGATTCCATAAAATGCGACAAATGAAATGATATGTTTACCTCTTTTTAATATTCACTAGCAAAAAAAAAAAAAAAAAAAACCCCCCCACTGAACAACAATAAGAAAACCTTACAGATGAAAGGGCCGTTTCCTGTGGTCTTGAGGCGTACATCCTGGCCCGTCTCCAGCTCTGTGCTGTCCATCTGGGCCTCGGGATACCAGAAGGCCAGCGCGCCGCGGGGAGTGTGCTTGCTGGTTATTTTCACCAGCTCCGGCTGGTTCACCATGGCCGCCAGCTGCTGCTCAGACAGACGGTCCGACTCCCCCTTGGCCTCCACCTCTGCACAAAGGAACATTAACAGGATATACAGTATATACACACAATACATTTTTACTATACAGTCGGATGCCCTTTATCCAAACGTGACTTACTAGTGAATTCAGATACACGTCATTAAGGTTACGCGTCTAGCTCTAGGATGCCCAGGTAGGCTGCGGACAACGGGAGTCAACACCCTAGCCGCTACTAGCTATCGCGTCCACACACTTTACACGCCCCCTAGATTGTGCTACTTGAGAGCTGAGAGGGTCTAAGGATCGGAAAAGTTTGGGGGGGTGACATGACGCGACATCCCAGAGGAGAAGCCTGGGCATGGTTTCAGAAAGGAAGATGGATAGATACTTCCCTCATTGCTGCCTGCAAGTGCGGGCGCAGATGCCATCAATTAACCGACCAGGTTGGTGGCAGAGAAGCAAGCGCGCGTGAGTTAAGCCATGTCCGTGATAAGCACGGGTGTCAGCTCCGGCGCTAGGTTGGCCGCTTTCAGCAGCTAACGGCCAGGTAGAGCGAACGTGACCCAATCCCAAGTTAATTAGGTCAGATGTTTTTTAAATGCAAACTATTCATTTTACTTTGTTGTTTTTTTTAGAGATGTCTGGCATATTCATGAATTATGAATCAGTGAAACGTTTGTTAACACAATATTGGATTGGAATGTGAAGCGTCGAGCGTTTGCCGAAAGGTCAGTGTGAAAGTTGAACATATTTAAACTCCGGGTGATAAATTAGGCTTTTTGCGCTTGTCATTGACATGGGGCCTTAAACCGGTGAATGAACTTTGGACTGTTTTCGTAGACTTTCGTAGAGTAGTAGTATTGTGAAAACCTCCCCCCTGGACGGACTGCTAGAAAAAAGGACAAAGGATTGAATAGTTGGACAACGGCTATTGGCAAATCAAGCAACAGCTCCCCCTGTACCCCCCCCCCCCCCCCCCCCCTACTCACAAACCCTCTCCCTGTGTTTCCGCAGACGACCTCACGTGGGATCGACTTTCAGTTAGTTGCTCCTCGTGCCCTCTCCTGGCATTAATAAATATCTACTTGAGTGTTGCACCATAAAGAGAAAGAACCACCAATACTTTCATTTAGATATGGCAGTGCACCAGTATAGACACAACTATATACATTGACCATGCTGGTGTAAATAAAACTGACCTAATGTTAAAATTACAGGAACAGGAAGTTACTTTGCCCTGCTACTGAGGAAATTATCCATTATTTTTGGATTTAACTGTCGGTTGGCTGCATAGGCGTAGATTACGGGGGGGATGGGGGGGATTTTTTTTTTTTGAATTCTTTTGTGGTGGGGACAAATCCCCCCCCCCCCCCCCCCCCCCCCCCCCCCCCGTTGACAATCACGCACACCCCCCCCCCCCCCCCCCTCCCCACCACTTCTAAAACCAAACTGACACCCTTGGTTGGCTGTACAACACGCCAGACTCAATGATAACTCACTGAAGGAGGACATCAGGTAACCAGTGTTGACCTTCTTGGTGTCACTGAAATTTGGCTCGATTTCCTTCCCGCTGGCGTCAAACCTTCTCTGATGGATGCGGCTTGGTTTGATGTACAATGCATAGAAACGCACCTGCCAACAACAAACAGTTATGGACCGTTAAAGCACAAAAGTTCTGGGTCTCTATGTAAGGCCATAGAGCGTAACAGTGACCGCCCCCTTTTTAACAGCTCCGGTGCCGGTGTTGTACGGTAGAATGTTATCGTGTTAACTTGTGAGGAACGCCTACCTGGAACCACCCCCTGGTAGCACCCACTTTGCAGATTCGCAGATTCGTTAGTTAAGTTCAGTTGGTTCAATTTGATGGTTGTGCATTTCATTCTATTTGTAAATAAAGTTCTACTAACACATGTTACCCGTGTCTGAAAACATCATTATGTGTAACAAGTCGAAAACTATTGCCAACACTCAAACACATAAAAGCAACCGAATTAGAATAGTGTTCCAAACGGGACTTGAACTCACAGTCATAAGTAGTCTCAAATGTGAAGGCTATCAGCGGAATATGCCCTATCTTGTTGAGCTATACGATCGCTGCTTCAACTCCCAGGCAACTAGACTTCATATAAATAATAATAATAGGAATGTATATTATTGATAACAAGTTAACACAACGGATCATGGTAGATGGTTATCGTGTCAAATCGTGACATAGGCGGACCACGTCAATGTTTTGCAAAAGGTCAGATCATTAGGCCTACTAAAACTACAAGAGAGATCAAACGGCCAAATAAATAATGAAGCTAACACACACACAGGGCTATATTATATATATATATATAGAGAGAGAAAAATAAATATTAGCCTATATAGGCCTACAAAGAACGTCGCCACAACGACGCTAAATGGCCTCGGTTACTCAGTGGCTCATCATCACAAGTTAACATGGATAAACTGTGTAGTTCCTGTGGACTAAAGACTTGAGTGATGTAGGGTTTAATGTAACGATGTTGTCCGATTGACAGGGTGACATCGTGTGGTGTAATACATTACGGCCAGGACATTAGAACATTTCTGCGTTAAAGTCACGCGAGTTCGTTACCCATGAGCGGAGACGTTTAACCCAATTTATGGTTCGTTTTGTGTTCTTTGTAGGCCTATATAGGCTAATATTTATTTTTCTCTCTCTATATATATATAATATAGCCCTGTGTGTGTGTGTTAGCTTCATTATTTATTTGGCCGTTTGATCTCTCTTGTAGTTTTAGTAGGCCTAATGATCTGACCTTTTGCAAAACATTGACGTGGTCCGCCTATGTCACGATTTGACACGATAACCATCTACCATGATCCGTTGTGTTAACTTGTTATCAATAATATACATTCCTATTATTATTATTTATATGAAGTCTAGTTGCCTGGGAGTTGAAGCAGCGATCGTATAGCTCAACAAGATAGGGCATATTCCGCTGATAGCCTTCACATTTGAGACTACTTATGACTGTGAGTTCAAGTCCCGTTTGGAACACTATTCTAATTCGGTTGCTTTTATGTGTTTGAGTGTTGGCAATAGTTTTCGACTTGTTACACATAATGATGTTTTCAGACACGGGTAACATGTGTTAGTAGAACTTTATTTACAAATAGAATGAAATGCACAACCATCAAATTGAACCAACTGAACTTAACTAACGAATCTGCGAATCTGCAAAGTGGGTGCTACCGGGGTGGTTCCAGGTAGGCGTTCCTCACAAGTTAACACGATAACATTCTACCGTACAACACCGGAAGTAAATTTCCCATGCATTTATCTCGTCCACTTTTCGTAGAATCCTTATAAAAAGAGTATTAAGCCTTTAACCAATAAGCCAATCGTTCGTTATGGTAGTCATGACCATATTATGTTTGATTCGGGATGAGTAGTTCCTCACTCGGTCAACAAAATAATGCCTTTTCTTCCGTTTTCCAAATTCTTTTTATGCCCGAATCAAACATAATATGGTCACGACTACCATAACGAACGATCGGCTTATTGGTTAAAGGCTTAATACTCTTTTTATAAGGATTCTACGAAAAGTGGACGAGATAAATGCATGGGAAATTTACTCCGGCACCAGAGCTGTTAAAAAAGGGGCGGTCACTGTTACGCTCTATAGAGGCGTCTCTTGACACCTTTTCCCAATGGTGACATGTAGTGGATTGAGTTGTAGCTATATCACAGCCATATCATTTTTCAATTTGTCTAAACTTCCTGGTTCATATAGGCCTATGTTTTTTTAATTGTTTTGAATTTATATTTGTATTAAAGACAAGCAGGTTAACAGACACACATATTTACAAATACTCCCCCCCATACCCCAAACTGCCTATACAAAGTTAATAAGGGCCATATAGGCCTATGTTTTAATGGAGTAAATGGTGACCAATTAGGGGAACGTCCGGTGATTGGTTACAACTCTTCCCCAAGACGTGCGCGCGCGCGTGTGTGCGTGCGCGCATGCGTGTTTACTGGTCGTCTTCAAGGGTCGAAGAAGCGGCCCCTAGTTTGTAGACATAGCACCATGGGCGCAGCCTGTTTTCTCCATCTCCGGACGTACCTTGTGGTTATGGAGGTCGGTAACGACGTGTCGGGAAACGTCCAGCAGCTTCCCCTCCAGCAGCACTCCGGGCCCGCTGGGGGGGGACAGAGAGACGGGTTAAACCAGGACCACCACGTCGGGGGGACGAGGTCCAGGGAGACCCGTCTGGTTTACTGTGAAGGGAAGACCAAATCGTATACGCCTCCTCCTTACCTGTCGCATGCCGGGGGCCAGGGGCTGTCTATTTTGTCGTTATGGACGGGTTTATTTTGCAAGGACGTGTTATGGTAAATTCTGCTCATTGTTGTTGGTTGTTTGTTTGTTGTTGTTGTTTTTTTGGGGGTGGAAGGAGGTGAACGAGCCACTCCCGGAGTTATGATCCTCGGACTTCCTCGTCCTGCGGCTGAAGTGCGCTCGTTTTGTCGTACGCGGAAGCGCCGCCGTCGTGTAGAACTTTGTCAATGAAAATGTTTAAAAGGTTTTAGGCAGAGTGTAGACATTGGCGCAGTACAAGCTGTATCACAAGGATTTGTATTTGAAATATCGCGCAAACAAACGCTTTCTTTGACTTTTTCCCCCCCTTACCCCGCACACACACACACACACACACACACACACACACACACACACACACACGTAGTAGGCCCGTGTATGCATCTGAAGAATAATCAGGAGCAAACGTAGGGACAATTAAAATCCAATGTTGAATCCAAATGTCTCAATCTGAGACATGTCATCTCAATATGACATATGGAGTCTGCAGTAGCCTACAAGTGCTTTGTTTCTTTCTTGTCACACCACAATAGTTACAACCACTTTGACCACGGACTCTGGAATTTCTGCACATGAATCTTTTCTTTCTTTAATCCACAATGGGGTTAAACACACGTGACACATACACAACTCCCAGTGTGCTTCCGCCTGTGAACCTTGGTGTTTGCAAGGTGTCAAGTCAATGTTTATTTGTATAGCACATTCAAAACAACACAGTTGACCAAAGTGCTGAACAGGCTTAAAAACACCAATATAAACGGATATAGAAGTAATGAAATAAGAATAAAAGAACAATAAACATAAAAGAATGGCAGCGCAATAGAAGATTAAGTCAAGATGTCACGGTCAACTCAAGTTGCATGCCAACGAGAAGGGGTTGGTCTTCAACAGGGACTTAAAGGTTTCTAGGGTCTGAGCAGTTCTTGAATGAATGGGTAACCAGTTGCAGAGATTAGGGGGCAACGACCGCAAAGGTCTCTACTTCTGAGCCTGACTCAAGTCACAGCCAAGAGCATCTGGTTTGTCAACCTCAGTGCTCTATAGCTGGAGTATGGTGAAGCACGAATTCAGCTAAATAGGGTGGCGCCAACCCATTAAAAACAAGCAATAAAATCCTAAAATCAATCCTGAAATGTACGGGAAGCCAGTGGAGAGAGGCCAAAACTGGTACGTGATCACGCTTTGTTTTTCCAGTTAGTAGATGTGCAGCTGCATTTTGTCCTAACTGCAGACGGCGAAGAGACGATTACTGTTCTCCAGCCACATACACAAAATTACAATAGTCTAGCCGAGAGGTAATAAACACATGAATAACTCAAGATCTTTGGGAGAGAGATGGGCGTTTACCATGACTAAAAGTTTTAATAGAAAAAAGCTAGTAGGAGCTTTCAAATCACACCATTCTTAAAGGATCGATTGTGAGAAGCTAAAGGGCCAAGAGTACCAACAGTCAACCCATAGGTCATGTCGTCCAAACATAATGGTCTTATTTTCATTAAGATTGAGAAAGTTTAAACCCATCCAAGCTTTGATATCCTTTAAACAGTTCAGCAAAGGCTGCATTGAATCTTTTTTTGTTTTAATAGGCAGATAATTTGGATATCAGGAAAACAATGAAAAGGATTATCATGCCTCTTAAAAATAGACCCCAATGGCGGTATTTACAATGAGGATGGGGCCCAAAATGGAGCCGTGAGGGACCCCACAAGTAAGTGTGGCCGCAGTTGAGGAATTTTCACATAAGTGAATCTGTCAGATATGACTGAAACCATTTGAGGGCAGTACCTTTGATGCCTACACACTGTTCAAGACGTGATAGAAGGATCCTATAATCCAGTGTCAAAGGCAGCAGACAGGTCTAAAAGCACCAAAATATTAGAGTTCCCTGAATCAACAGATCATTACCACCCCCCCCCCCCCCCCCCCTTGACAATCGCGCAAATGTTCGCCTTAGGCCCCCAAATTGCTAGGTCCGCCACTGGGTCCAGATTTTTCTTTCTGAGAAGAGGCTTGTTTAAAAGCAGCTGGAACACACCCTGAAATAACAGATGTGTTTATCATAGCAAGAATACTTGGCCCAACGGTATTAAAAATACCTTTTAGTAGACGAGAGGGAATACTGTCTAGGGGTCCATTTGTAGGTCGCAGACGGACTACCTCAGATAAGGAGAATCATACAGGCTCAAACTGGAACAGAAGGGTCAAGGGCGGAGGAAGTGGGTAAAGACCTAAGTGTAGAAATTTGTCAATAAAAATGTTTAAAAAGTTTTAGGCAGAGTGTAGGCATTGGCACAGTACAAGCTGTATCACAAGGATTTGTAAGAGAGAAAACATGAAGAAAACCTGAGGCCTATGACTGTTATCGGAGACAAGGTTAGATATAAACTTTTAGCATATTTACCGGCTCTCTGGTATTTTGATAAGTAGTCCCGTAAAATTCCTAAGGAGACGGAGCTTATCCTTCTTCCACTTTTTCTCGGGCTCGTCTACATGCATGTCTGAGAGCGCGGGTAGTATTAATAGTAATCATTTAGCCATGGCTCTGAAAGTGGTTTAGTGCATTTTGTCCTAAATGGAGCAAAGGAGTCCAAGATCAGTGCAAATGGAGTCCAAAAGTGTGGTAAGCTCCTCAGCACTGAGATCATCAATGGCCATCCAGGGTATAGAGCACAGTCTTTAAAAACAGAAAACTGCGACGTAATTAGAGGGTTAATTGCACGCAGGCGACGTGCAGGAGCAACAGTTGTAACCACAAAAGAGACTGTAGCAGCAAATAAGACAGATGATCTGATATACATGTCGTACATTTCACTAATGCATACACATGAACCATAAGACAGCACATGGTTTGTCCCTTTTCATGAGTCGGCCAGTCACCGACTGAGTGAGATTAAGAGAGTCAAGATTCAAAAGGTCTTTGACCAGAGGTCTGGTTTCACAGCAAACATGTATATTAAAATCACCAACAATTTATCATAATTTTAACATGAGCCGCACCAGGAAGTCTGCAAAGTCTTGTATAAAATCCTTTGTTGTGGAGACGCTTCCCTGTGTTCGGGGAGTCAGTGTGGGCTGTGGAGCAACATCCTGTGTCAGAGAAGTCATTGTTTGAAGAGCTGCCATGGGCTTAGGACACCAGGGTAAATACAGACCCAACATTATGCATAGATCCTGGGCTGTTCAAGCCACACATGTTCTCCATGGAGGCCTACATTTATTCTAGCATCTGGAGAGGGGCTTCAAGGACTAGTGAAAATATAAAGAACAATATATTTTATTGTTACAAAGCTCCATTGCCAAAAATACAGACCATTTCATTGTTTATTTTGTTTAGAAAGAAAGCCACCCTTAAAGGACAATTCCGGCGCAAAATTAGACCATATGATCATAACATGTCCACCGAGTTGGACCGTTCTCTGGGATCAGTTTTCATTGTAGTCGAATGGAACCAAAGTTCTCGAAAACCGCTAATTATCTTATAACGCTAGCTGTGGGGGCAGATATTCATGTAAAATAAATCGCAATTCTATACCACCAACAAGGCTCAAAATCGCACCACACTTCCACGGCAGCATAATGAGGGTCCCGACATGTAAAACGAAGCATTGAGAACTTTGTAAGTGTACAGACAGTTTATTAAAAAGAAAGTTTAGAAAGCCAGTGCCTTCACGAAAACAAGCGGGTGCCAGTCACGACCAGTCGAGTGACGAACGCCGTACAACGTATTGAGCCAGAAGAGGCGTACACATGAGATGTCAATGAATCAGAAGGTGTGCAATCTAGTAGACGGTGTGCGAAGTGTGAACAGTGCGTGTGCATAGAGAAGAGAAGAAAATGGTTTGTGTTTGTGCTTTTCCCGGCTGCGTTTCTGTCGCTCGACTGGTCGAACTTGGTGGACATGTGTTATGATCATATGGTCTCATTTTGCGCCGGAATTGTCCTTTAATGCCTTGCCTATAGTGACTTATTCATAATCTAACCGACCCTACAGATCAGCCACTACTCCACCCTGAGTATAATCATACGTTTTTGTGCAATTTCCGGCATGCATTACCATCTGCATATGTCCCTCAAGGCATTTCTCAGAAACGCTCCACATTGTCCGTATAGTGGGAGTAGCGTCCAAGTTGGATGTTCATCCAGATGTTACGTCGCTGGTCCCACCTGCCCGGAGCCTCCACAACCTCATACAAGCGCTCCCTCTGTTCCTCATGTTGCTCCAGGAATTTCTTACACACTGAGGCCACACACACATGTAGGAGTGAGTAAAGAAAAGGACTGAGAACATTGTTATCAAACCGGTTTCTTATACTAAGGATATTTGCATATGTTTTTGAACTGCTATATCACCAATTAAGAAACTATTCGCCCACCATCATGACCGTCAACTGACCTTCCACCATGCTGGGTGATAATGGAGAGCTAACCCCCACCACCTCCTCCCTGGGAAACAGGGAACAGAAATCCGACAGCATCTGGAGTCCAAAGCCACGACCCCTCCAACACCCGCGTACAAGGGTCGTGTCAAATACGGGAAGCAGGTAGCTCTGACCGGTCCAGCGGCCACACAGACTGCCTGTAAAAAACGTCATTCTCACAAGTTAACAGTCTGTAGATTTCAAAACCTTGTAGCAGAGTGTAAACCTTAAGTTGACACGTTCCACACAGCTGACACCGACGTCTCTCGTAGATGAAAGCAAAAACCCACTTTTCTTTGTACAAGTTGGTGATAATAAAAACATTTCTTTTCATTGAATATGTAAACGTCCGCAGGTTTATCCACCACTCGTTTACAGTAGTCCACGACATGACACGAGGCTCCACTCTACTCCAGCTGCTAAATGCCACAAAGAGCCTTTAAGTGTCGGCACATGCGTGAATTTCTTGCAGTAACAAATAAATAAAATATAATTGTAATATTCAAAGTAGAAACACATGATTAAAAATCAACATGTAAATTATAATAATTATAATAAATATTTAACTGCAAATTGAATTTGGCTCCTACACAGACTCTTCTGTAGTAGAAGACAAATATAAAACTAAACTAAACTAACCAAAACTAAACATATATTCCCGTTTGAGGATGAAAAATACAGTTTTGTTCATTATATATATATAAAACATTTAGGCCTATTTATCTTAGATTTGTTTCTAAAAAATTATGCGCACATGCAAACCCCTAAACCCACACCCACACACACACCTTTCTGTTTGAAAGTGTAAAAGCCCACCGCCTGCCCTTCCGACCACAGCAGTTTTCCACATTCAGTCCTGGGGTGAGGGGAGAACAGCATGTCA